>JAJKFI010000052.1:3760850-3795472 GCA_029204185.1 Lerista edwardsae | reverse complement strand
TCTCTCTCTCTCTCTCTCTCTCTCTCTCTCTCTCTCTCTCTCTCTCTGTGTGTGTGTGTGTGTGTGTGTGTGTGTGTGTGTGTGTTAGTCTTAATTAAGAAAGATCTATTTTCATCAACAAATTATAAAGCAGAAAATATTGCCAGGATTATGATAAAAATTTGAAAAACAATAAAAACTTGAGTGGTACAAAGTCAACGAACTAGTCAACTAAAACATCCCACATAAGCTCTCTTTCTCAGGGCCGGGACTTGTGTGTGAACACCACTTCAGATACCTGTGGATTTCTGAGCCTTTGCTTAACCTTTCATATAGGGAAAGAAATTGACTCTAAGGGATTGCGTCATAATCTTGAAGTCAGATACCCCTTGCTTCCTCTGAATGGTACCTAAGATACAACCTTATGCAGGGGCAGCACAACCTAGAGGTGTTGCCCAATCTCAGCACCATCACTGCCACCTCAATTGCAGAGCATTAGAGAAGAAAAAACCTGTAAAGCCGGAGGTGCGTGGCTTTCAGTTTTATGCAAAGGGATGACACAAATAATGAAGCACCTTCATTTGCATTGGCTTTGCAAACAAAACAAGAAGTCACTTCTGCGTTTCAGGAAACTCTATGAGGAGCAAAGTAAAGAGATGAATTAGTTGCTTCTCTTACATCCTAAGCCTGTGCTCAGGCCAATGCAGCTGTGTCTTTTTGGGAAGAACAAGGAAGTTTGGTAATTTGGCTTTAGCAAAAATATCTGCCCGAGATCTTATATTATCAGGAAATCAGATAATGGGTACCAGCTTACAATAAAACAGACTGGCAATTGGGAGAGAGCCAAGTCATATTGGTGACTTGAGAATGGCTGGAAAGCACTGGGCTTAATCCTGAGCCCATCATCACTGGCGGTACGCTTGCACGACTGGCTCCACGTGTTATAAATGTGCCGTAAAGCATGGTGCTGGCACTCCTTGCTCTCTAGGTCCATAAAGCACATTTATGGCACCCAAAGAGTAAGGAGTGTTGGGACTCAGAGCTGGGAGGATGGACAACCGCCACTCCCGCACCACTGACCAGTGGTTAGTATTCTCAGAGCGGGGGGGGGGGAGTTGGGAGTTGGTAGAACAGGGTGGAGAGGATCAGGCCCATGAGGGGCTTGGGGATGACGGCAGCCCTGCTGCTGAATTGTAATCCCCCTCCTGAGCTGGGCAGCCCAACTCAAACATAGGCGCAGAGTCAAGGAGTCCTATTGGCGCCTTAGCAGCATTACCTTGGGTAAGGGAGAAAAAGCTCCAAATGAGAACCCAGCAGTAGCCTTGGCGGCTACAGGATCCAGCAATTGCCATTTTGGCACTGATGGAGACTTGGGCACTGTCAGCTTCAGGATTGGGCTGTTAAAGAGTTTCTAGCATGACAAGTGGTTTGGGTTTTGGAGATTGATAGTGGTTGCTATTAAGAGTATCCATTAGACTAGATCACCATTAGACTATTATTATTATTATTATTATTATTATTGTTGTTGTTGTCTTTTAAACAATAGGACACTACAGCAGATACCTAGGAAGTCTAGCAATCTTTCTAGGGTACAGTACATAGTCTATTCCTGCTTCTGCCAGTAACTAACATCAGAAAAGCCACTATAGTCCTGCCTACTTCACCATGCAGCAAACATTCAAAAGTTGGGCACATGTTCTCAAAAGAGCTCAATTTCAAAGATGTTGAATCAACAATTTTAAAGAAATAATTCTGTTGGAACTCTTTTGCTCCCTAAAGGTGAATCCACTGTTTAGGTTTGGCGTATGACTGAAGATCCAACATCATTATCATATCTCTTATGAATTTTGCTCGTTCACACTGGTGTGCGTCTTTTCAGCACATGGTTGTTACAGCTGGTATTATTTCCACTTTCCGCTTCTCCTTTTTCATTATCCTTCACACAAAAAGTAAAATGAGGTTATATGTTAAGAAAACTACAACGAAGCTGAGAAAAAAAGACATTCTGAATTCCCTCTTAGCTGAGTGTTTAAATTATTCAATAATAAATAATTACTAAATGGTGCTGGCAGCCAAATTCTAGGCAGAATTATACATGCCTCCGTGCATTTAAATGTGCTGCTCTTGGGGTCGCTAACTCTGCATAGGATTGAATTGTCCATGTGTTTTAGCTTTTCCCTGCAATATCTTTAAACATTCATACTTCTACTGATGTTTCACTGTCCTTGAGAGCAGCGCTTCTGTGCTTTTGGGTATTGTGATTAAAGAAATGTGCTCTGTATAAAATCCATATCCGTTCAGGAACCTTGTCCCTTGTCACACACACCCCTCCTTCCCCAGTGAGTTTAGCACATAGAGTAAAAATTAAAACTGCTGACTGAACAAATGACCTTTTGCTAGAGGAAGTTAAATCATAAACTGCAGACCCAGCTAAGTCTGGTCCAGACTTTTGCTGAAGCAGTAAACAAGTGTAATCTATGTAATGCAAAATGTTGAACTATTTTGTACTGTGCTAAATATGGTAAAATGTTAAGACAATCATTACTCATGGGAGGTAACTCCGGGAAGTTAGGCTTTTATAAAAAGAGGAACTTTTCACTGTGGAGTTGTGTCTGTAAGCTTTGGAGAATCCAAAGCCCTCCAGACACCCAGCTAATGCACAAGCTGAAATAAAGGCTTCTTGACTTTTGCAAAGATCCGAGTCTGTTTTCATGGGTGGGGGTGCCTAACAGGGGTGCCTAACAGCACTGCAAAATATGGACATATGGATATAATGGTGATTTCTCCTTCGCTATTTTATCCTATTTTATCGCTATTTTATTTACTTCTCTGTAAATACAAGAAAGCCAAATCAAGCAAAAGGAAAAAAAAATAAACATTTTGTCCAAAATGCAAACAAGGACTTCTTTAAGAACCTTGTTTCTACTTGTATTGGTAAACACGGATAAAGCTAGACCCAGAGTACTCATAGAGCACAGCCACACTCTTTTTCCACTAAAGATTCCATGTAAGTTGGAAATTCCCAACTTGACACTTTTAGGGGTAAAAGGCAATGGATTTTGTGTTTAAATGGACCAACATTTAGCCCAGATATGGCCAACCTTTCAACTTTAGGGCTCCTGGACTTTTAACAATTGAATGTCAGCAGGTGCAGCTTATCATTCTTCAGATGACAAACTGCACCTGCTGACATTCAATTGTTAAAAGTCCAGGAGCCCTAAAGTTGAAAGGTTGGCCACCACTATGTACCCTATACCACAGCTGACAGGCACTGGAACAAAAGAGTTGTTCTTGCTGGGAAAGGAGCTCCACACCGGGGTGTGAATGGCAAAGAGGCTCAGGGGGTGTCCATCTGGTTATGCTTAATCAGACCTCAGTTAACCCACATGATCCAGACCACAGTGTGCCAATACCAAAGAACAGGAAAGAACAAAACAGTGGCATAGCCAAGACATCTGCTGCTCAGTGCACACACGTTTTTGTAAGCCCCCCAGGCAGCCCACACAACAAGCAGTCCTGGTCACCCATGGCCATGTCTCCTGCCTGTGCCAGCCAGGCCACCTCTTCCTTACCATTCTCACAGCAGGGAGGAATGCCCACATGGCTGTGCGCCCCAGTGACAGTGGACGAGCAACAGGAGAGCTGCCTGCCCACTCGGGCAGCCTGCCTGCATGCCCCCCATTCTCCCCTCCATCTGTTTACCCATGCAAGGACGAGGCAGAGCCACCCACCTCTGCGGCCACGGGCCAGCCAGAACAGCAGCACTAGCAGCCATCGCATTGTGCCAGCTGCAGCAATGGCAGCAGGCCAGACTGTTGCCCCCACCCCCAGCAGCCAGCTGCACACAACAAGCATCCTGGTTGCATCACAACATGTAATCAGCTTGACTGGGACCATTGCTGTGTGCTGCTGGCTGGCTAACCGCCTCCAAATGCAGCCAGGTCTAACACAGTTGCTCTCGCACAGCACAAGTGGTCCCAGTTGCGCTGCTTACATTTTGTGATGCAACCTGGACACACGGAAGATTGCTTGTTGTGTGCTCTGGCTGGGGGGGGGGGGCAACAGCCCTGGCGTGGAGTCAGATTGCTGCCCTCTGCCCCGGCAATGTATAACTCAGTGCAGTTGCATCACGATGCATTTTATTTTAGCTATGCCCCTGGAATGAAATATACCACACCAAAGGTAGAGTTGGCTGTACTATACAGAAGTCTTCCTGATTCTAGGAACTGAGCCAATCAAGATGTTACAAGATAAAACACCACTAATCGGACTTGAATTGTTTCTAGGTCCAGAATTCCTCCCTATATGAACAAAACTAAAGGGTCATTCCTGGAGTGCAAACCTCCTAACTTTGCACACCACCACATCTGGAGTGGTAATAATCCCCAAAGTGAAGGATGCCCCTTCATCCCTTGCACTATAAATAGTAAAGGGGAAAAAATAGAACAAACTAAGACCAGAACTAAAAACATGCAGGATATTTCCTAAATTTTCCCAGATCTGTTGGATTCACTCAAGACACAATCCCAACCTGGAGTTATGCCAGCACATAACACGTTTTGTGTGCCGACCCAGGAATTTTGCAAACATGCTGTAAAGTGTATTTGCACCACTCTCAGGGCGCAATCCAACCCAGGGCCAGAATGGCAAGGCCGGCTGGCTAGCACCATATCTGACGCTAGATTGGGGGAGGCTGGAGCCTCCCGCGGCAAGGGAGTGTGTGCTCCCTTATCGTAGGGGAGGGTCCAGCCTCCCCTATGCGCTCCTCAGATTTGCACCCGCTAAAGAGCGGGTACAGATCCGAGGAGACCGCGGGGGCACGAATCAGTGCTGCGCGGCCTCTCGAATGGGCCTAGGATGCGGCCTTACGGACGAATCTAAGGCCCGCCCATGTCCCGCCCCCTCCCTCCAACCCCCGGGGCACGCTGTCAGCACGCCTCCCTTCGGCCAATGCAAGGGAGGCGCTGCGCGGGCTCTACAGGGCTGGTGCTGCCAGCAGCGCTGGTCCTGTGGCCTTAGCGCTGACGTGGGGGGGGCTGTTAGGTTCCCCGCGTCGGCACCAAGGCCTTAGCGCTGACGCAACGACACTGCTTCAGAGCTAAGCGCCAGGTAGGATGGCACTGCCCGAGTCAGGGAGGCCAGCTCACAGATGTGTGCGGTCCTCCTGACCTCAAGAATGGTCCAAACAGCGCATTTGCAACAGCGCATTTGCACGAGAGACTTGTGCCAGCATAACTCCAGGTTAGGATTCCACCCTGTTTTTTTGCCTTCATGACACCTAAAAACCTATAGGTAAGCACCCACTAGCAACACTTTTGTTTGCATGTAGCATTTTGTCTGAGAACTTTGCTCCAAGCTTCTACTTAAGAACACAGCATAATAAGCATATCTTCCGTAGTGGATTAGGGATAAAAAGAAACAGCGCATTTACTTAAGAGGGAATTTGAGTTCTTGAGCTATCATAAGGCCTGACTCATTAAAGAATACCCTCCATTCACAGTGATCTTGAACTGACGCATGCAATGCACTAGAGCTGGGGGACATCTCTGTAGAAGGGAGCCCTAAGCAGACATAATTTTGTGTCATCTGCCTAGGCACTTCCTGTGGTACGTGGGAGTAGCAGACTGTGAATTGCTCTTCTGTGTTAATAATTAGCGCGACTAAGACAGTTCTAGTGCTTGGAGGCATGTGTGGGTGGCTGCATTTGACAGCTTGAAACAAAGACATATGGGGCAGGAAAAACAGGAACACACCTTTTAACCACATTCAAATCCGTGGGGACTTTTTTAAAAGGAGAAACTAAATATTTTGCCAGCACAAACTGGTCTGTGGCAGTTGGCCCAAAAAAGTATCAAGAGAATTGTGTGCGGGGTTTGTGTGTATATGTGATGTTCTGTCTGTGTTGAAAGAATGTATGTCAGTTTGACAACTGCACCTGGGTACAGGCAATGCATCTCTGAGGTAAGGGAACAAACATACCTTTATTTTGAGGAGGCCTCTGTGACTACTACTCCACTGCAGGATACAGCCAGTGATGTCATCCGGGCGCGCCAGGAACCAGAACGCCCAGATGATTGGCAGCCCTCTGCCCCTATGGTGGAGGCCAGCCACACCTCCCTGCACCTGGAATTGCTCCATTTCAGAGCAATTCGGACACATAGGAGGGCGGGAGGGCCCAGGAACAGCCCGTACTGGCCCGTTCCGCCCGGATGCCACCGCTGGATACAGCACACAGAGGCGGATCTACAGGGAGGGCAAAGCTCTAAGTGTTGCAAGAAGCCTTACCCTGTCATGTAAATCCCTCCTCTCCCTTGCTGCTGTAGCCAGTAAGCAATGCCAAGATGTTGCTTTTCCCTGTGAGGACTGGCTAAAACGGTGCAGGAGAGGAGTGATTTCCACTGCAAGGGAAGGCTTCTTGCAAAACTTAGAGCTTTGCCCTCCCTTAGATCTGCCTCTGACAGCACATGCTCCATTGGCACAGATATGTCAGTGCTGGAAAATTGGTTAGGATTGTGCCCACAGTGTATTACAATGTGTTCCTTGGCTGTTCCTTTGGATGTATTTTCTTGCCTTCATTAAATGCACAATGTCTAAAGTACAGTTATTCCAGAAGTACATTATTGATTCATTCAATGATTCACTGAGTTCTGAACCAGATTAGCTGAGAAAACAGGATCCTTTTAAGCAACAGTTCTCAAAAATATAGCCCGCAAGCCATATGTGGTCCATCAACACATTTTGACAGATCCGTTGACCTCAGTGTGTGTGTGTAAGAAAGAGAGAGAGAGAGGGAGAGGGAGAGGGAGAGGGAGGGGAGAGAGAGAGAGAGAGAGAGATTGTGAACACACACACATTTCCTCTTCTCCCATCACTACATACACTTTCTTCCATCTACTGAATGGACATTTGGACTGACAGAGGGAGACAGTAACAGTTCTACAGTTGCATATATTTTTCTCCTATTGTGAACATTCTTAAGAGACTTCTGTACAGAAATGTTATGTCTTATTTCCTGTAATTGATCTGGTCCAGCCCATCATAAGAGCAACACTAGTGATGAGATCTTGATAGCTGAAAGTTCACAGACTCCTGCTCCAAAGCTTGAGCACTCAATGTCAATAGGAGCTCTTCTTCTTGGGTAAACAGCAACAGGATCAGAACTGGAGGGGGGAGCAATGGGTTAGTCCACCCATGTCATGGTCCCAGTCTGGGGACATGATCTGAATTTTATTTATTAACTAAAAAAATATAATAATGGGCTTAACATGCCCCAACAGATGAATATCCCCAAGCGCAATAGAATGTAAAGCAATTTCCCTCATTCAGGACAAGAGCACAATCCTATGACTGCCTATGCAGAAGTCCTATCATGTTTAATTGGGCTTACTCCCAGGAACGTGTGTATAGGATTGCAGCCATAGAGCGCAATCCTAACCTGGAGTTAGGCCAACACAGTTAGGCCAGCGAAGTCTGGCCACCGTAAAGCATGTTTGGACCGCTCTCTGAGTCAGGGAGGATGGTGCACATCTGTGTGCTGGCCTCTCTGACTCCAAGAGTGGTCCAAACATACTTTATGGTGGCCCCTGTGATAGCCAAACTTCAGTGGCCTAACTGTGCCAACCTAATCCAGGTTAGGACTGCGCCCTTAATCTTGGAAATGGGGCACTCATCAGAGGCGTTTCTACAGGGATGGCAAAGCTCTAAGTTTTGCAAGAAGCCTTACCCTGTCATGTAAATCCCTCCTCTCCCTTGCTGCTATAGCCAGTAAGCAACAAGATGTTGCTGTTCCCTGTGAGGACTGGCTAAAACGGTGCAGGAGAGGAGTGATTTCCACTGCAAGGGAAGGCTTCTTGCAAAACTTAGAGCTTTGCCATCCCTGTAGAAACGCCACTGCACTCACTTCAGAATTTCCATGTCACACCTTCTACTCTGACCTGGATCATTTCCTGGACTAAATCCAAATGTGTGAGAGGACCATGTGAGATTTGTTGTCATTGGTAAGGAGAAGGCACTCTTTGTATGCTCAGAGGAAGGCGCCTTGTTACTTAGCCCACCACGCAGCCTGTTCCAGCAGCGCCAAATTCTGGAGTTCCGAACGAGGTCCCGCGGCTGAACCATGGCTGAAAGGAAGCTCTGCAGTCGGTCACCTCTGGCTATTGACTTCCGCCATTTGCGGGCATTACGGACAAACCCTTGCGCTACTGGAGCAGCTGCCTCCAGCTCGGCATCTGCGGGCTTTTCCTGCCCTCTGCTGCCTCCCTCGCCGGAGCTCGGTCATCCGCACTCAGCTCCCCACGGTGCCCGAAGAGGTGAAACGGCTAGAGTCACACACACTGATCAGTTTCCGGCTTTGATGGCATTTTCGGCTGGAAATCGACCACCGGTGAGGGAGGGGGGCTGGAGGGAGGATGACGTCCATTTTAAAGCACTGTTTAACAATCCCCAGGCTCCCGCTACACGGACAGCCAGCTACAAATGCAGATACAAGAAAGGAAATTGTATGAGCGGTAGGAACAAAACCGAAGGCATCTCCAATCAGCAGTACAAACAATGCAATCGAGACGGTATAGCTGGACCGTGAATAAATGAAACAGGTGCAAAACCGGCAGGACGTGCTGGAGGCACTTGAGAACCACGTTTTAGCCCTGAAACCATTCCACGTGCACACGTTTGTTAACCCCTTCCAGCCCAAACCCCTCCAGTATGGGTCAGGACAAGCTGGAACAGGCATTTTATAGCTCATTGTTGTGTACAAAAAACCTGCAGCATCCACTAGAGACACGCCAGAACAATATTTTGAACCAGCCATGCGATAGCGAAATTGTATTTCCAGCCGATGTCTGTTTTTTCTCTCAACAATTTTGAATGCCCCAACTGCATAATACAACATGGAATTTGGGCAGGTTCTCTGGCTTCCTATTCCATGTCATTCCCAGTTAGTCCAAAAGGTCTTTAAATTTTGGAAGCTGGAATTTGGCATTTCAGCTTCTTTTCCCAGAAAACCATTTACAGCCTAGAACTGGAAGGTGGAAGTAGAGGACTTCTGCTGGTTTGTTATATGATGCCAGTTAGTCCAATGGCCTCTGATTTTGACTGCTCTTCCTAACTTGGAAGTGGGAATTCCACAGCACTGTATGACTGCTACCCATGATAGCCATGCACTACCTCCAGGTTCAGAGGCTGTATGCAAGTGAGCAATCGTGGGAGAGACAGGCGTGCTTTCCATGTGGCTTTCCCAGGGACAGCTGATGTACCACTGTGGGCAGCAGGATGCTGGACTAGATAGGCCTGCCGTCCGACCCAGCAAGGCTTTGCTTACATGTTCTTATGCTTTTTACGCATTTTAAAAACTCATATTTTACACTAAGAACACGCGCTTCGATTCGCGCTTCCATTTTTGGAGCAATCTCGCCCTCTCCCGCCGAAATTGTGGCTTTCCCCACCATTTCCCATGAGCTGCAGTCACTTTTGCCTCTTAGGGCCGAAAAATGGCGTCAAAAAACCCAGAGAGTCCCGGCTACCGACAATGGTCCTGTCAGTCTAGTTTTAGTATATCTGTTTTCAGTCTGCGCTGACTACCTCCATGGCGCTGACAGATGCTGCCCCTCCCCCCTTCGCTCTCCTTGGGCCCGGGTCCTCCTGCCGGCGAGCGACGCTCTAGGCTGCGTCCATTTACTCACTGCTCTGGCCCGAGCCAGGCTGCGGGGGGGAGGGACAGCAGCGGCGACTCGGCTCCTTCCGTTCCTTACGGCTCCCGCAGTGCCCGGACAGCGCCGCAGGTACTGAACCCCGAGCCTGCCCGCAATCCCTGAGCCCTGGCGCCCAGTCACCCCCGCTTCCACCTTCAGCGCCCTCCCGCCTCATTGCAGCCGCCCGAGTCGTCCCGAGGGATGCGCCTGCAGGTCCCCGCGAGCCTCTTCGACCCCCCACCCGCGTTGCACCCCCCAATCCCGGCTGTCGCGGTCTCCATCCCTTGGACAAACCAGAGAGGCCACGGCCATCCTCCGGCCCCCGCCATCCTCCTTCCCGCTCTACCATTCATTGCCGCTCTTCTCCGTATGCCCCCCCCCAAAGACCCCGCGTATACTTTTCTCACCTGCTACCTTGCAGGGGTTGCCCCCACATCGCCTTCTTCCCCATCAGTCCATCCGCTGGGACTTGCCTCGTTTATTTGTTAATTGATTGGACTGGCCCTTTTCTGGTCTGCCCACTCAGCCAATTTGCTGCTGCACTCCACGCAGATAATGCAAACAGCTCATTGTCGTGCATGCACCTGTGAATCACCCTCCTTTATGCTGTTGAGCCATCCCGCCTGTGGTCCTGTCACTCACTCTGGTCATTGCTCTATCGCCTCAGTGGGAGCAAATGTGTTTGGGAATTAGCCCTGCTTTCTAGGCTAAACACTGGGGATGGTGGCAGTAGGGCACACAGTTCCAGTTATAAGGTGTCTGAATAGGAGGGAAGCCTTTTCAGCTGGTTTTACCAGGCGGATACAAGACCACATGGAATAGGTTGCATTGTATTCATTCCTGACCCACAGCAAACCGGTACAAATAAAATATCTGGTTAATTCACAGTTCTAGTTTTAGGGCTTAGACTTGGTTGGTTCTTTAGTCCTAAATGGTCACAGAGTTGATCTAGCATATTATGGTTAGGGACCACTGATCGATGTCATCTGCCTTGTACTTTTTGGCTTTGTGTGGTACATGTTGTTAGTGGAGTTCTACAAATATCTTTTCATAATCTGGCGTGCAAAGGAGAATACCAGATTTAAGCATGACTTAAGCATAACTTCCTATGTTAGCGGACTAACAAAGCAGGAATGTGAGTGAAGGGCAAATGAGGTGGATGGATAGGCAGATAGGGGAAAAGCTCAGCTGAAGGGCTGGGGAGAGGGGTTGGGTGAAAAGGATATGAATTTGGCCATTTCATGAAAAAGCTTTTACTCAAATGGCAGGAAATTAATTTATGACTTTCTAAGTGCATTTTAATGCTTGGGGCATCTGAGGCTGTAGCTAGGGACTTGTATATTTTCATCTATGCACAGGACCTCGTACGTTCAGATGCTTTTATGAATAATAAATTATTATTTCAGCCAGTGCTTTTTGTGTTTCCATTTTTGTGTTTTTATATCTATGCTTTTTGTTGAGCCTCAAGGAGAGTGTAAAATGCCATGTGTCTTTGGGGAGAGGCTGTAGCTCGATGGTAGAGCGCATGCTTTGCATCACTTTCAGGTAGAGCAGAGAAAGATTCCTGTCTCAAACCAGCTTGTTAATGTCAGTAGCATTAATCTTAATCTGATTCAGTAGAAGGCATCTTCCTCTGCTATAGTGAACAATGGGAGCAGTGCTTAGATCACCTTTTCTGTTATCTCAGTGTAACCAAATAAGTACAGTAAAATGCCATCAGTGTTTATTAATATATGAGCACTGGTGTAATGGTTATTGCTGGCATGCCATCAATAATAATTACTCTGAGGCCTGGTTGAAACATCTCACTAAACCATGTTTTATTGTTACGAGAATAAGCCATGGCCAGCCTTGATCTTCTGAGCTTCCTCCTTCTCTTCCATACATCAGAAGAAGAGATTAAAGGATTCTGAATTGTTTTTTTTTTTTAAGTCTAATTGTAGTTATGTCCAAACTTGGGGAACTGTGCTTTCGTTTAACTTTGGTTATTTAAAATAAATTGGAATCAAACTGCTAATATATAACCATGATTTATGTCTGAACCAGCCCTAGAAAAAGTGGAGACATCAAAAACAAGTGGATACCACTTAATGGAACATCACAGATACAATCATTCCAAAGTTGCCGGTGACCTATAAATATGACTCGCAGCTTCAACAGGATAGTTTGATGCCAGAAAATCTGTCACCTTTAAAATCTAAGGCAGTCATCTCCTTTGGAACTAGTTAATTGTGTCATATTTTTCCAAAGCAACTATTCATGTAGTTTTCCAGTGTTTGTAAAGAAGCAAATTGTTTTCAGGTTATATAAAATTGGCACAGATCTTCTCCACGTTCAGTGAGAGGGGTAGGTAACCTGTGATGATTCATGAAGTCTGGAAAAAAAGGTATATCAGAGATGAAAATAAAAGAGCAAGCAAGTGTGACTCAGGTTTGTTTTGAGATGGTATAGGCAGACAAATGAGTGTTGATCTTTCCCATTCAAGTGGCCTCTTTTCCCATTTATATCTAAATAAATTGGAATGGGACACTTTTGGAAAACCCTCTTTCACAACTGATGAGTACAGTACAAATGCTAGCTGTTGTCACTGACGCTTCTTAAAATAAGATGTATATACTCAAATCTGCATGTGTATACAAAAAATTCAGCCACTGCACATCAAATCCTGTGCTCAGACTATATTATGCACAATATGTTTACATAGATTTACTTATTTTGTACTCAGTTTTCCTGGTTTATGCTTTCAGTGAGTTTGGATTTTGTTGCTTTCTTTGTGTTTTGCAAGGATTGGGTGGCATAGGGCAAGAATAGAAGAGCCAAGATTGGCCATAGAAGAGCCAAGAAGAGCCATAGAGTCAAGATTGGGTGTCTAGGCAGTGGAGTTGAGGTGCAGATATTAGCTAATGGGGGAAGGTAGTTCAGCATTGTTCATCTGATTAAAAACATTGATTTTTTTTAAAAGTCTATGTACATTGCTGAAACCTGGAACCCGTGGCATTGATGCATGTTTGTGAGGTATACGCAAAGTTTTTTCTTTTCTTCAACTATTATGATTTTACTTTACTGGAAAGCTGTATACACTTTGACATTGTATCATGTAAAGCTGACCTGAACGTTCAGCTGATACCAATGTGTTTTCCTACTTTTCTTTGCAATCAAGAGTGTTTTGAGCAAAAACATGGCTGTGATTCCCAGTTTTGATTCTTTTGTACTGGAGAATAAATTCTGCAGTTTCACGGTGATCCTGTGAATACAGATAATACACAGAGTCCTGAGAATTCCCTTCGCTTGTGGCCTAAGAGTTAGCCATACTCCATATATAATTGGCTGCTACAAATATGTGTAACACTAGTGAATTATGTCTGGTTTGGGTTCTTACAGAATTAGTGAATCATATTGGGGAGACAACGAGAAGAAGTGGTACTGTTAGTTATGCATAGATATAGGGTGCAATCCTAACCTGGAGTTAGGCTGACACAATTAGGCCAGCAAAGTTTGGCTGGCAGGCAGGACACTGTAAATTATGTTTGGACCACTCGGAGTCAAAGAGGACAGCACCCAGACATGTGCCATCCTCCCTGAGTGGTCCAAACATGCTTTACAGTGGCCCTTGTGCTGGCCAAACTTTGCTGGCCTAACTGTGCTGGCCTAACTCCAGGCTAGGATTGCACCCATAGATATATTGAGTGGTTTTGGAAAGGACCCCATTGTGAGTTCAGTGTGTAAGGGAATACTGAGGAATTTCAGGAGTAGTTGTTACGGAATAGGGAAGAGGAAAATGTAGAAAGGTACATGCAAGCATTTCAAGTTGAGACACTGTCTTATGTCAGTTGCCTTTAAGATGTATTTGGTGGAGTTTATTTTCTGAAAACGACTCACTTGTGTACTCAGCACAGGTTGCCAGGTCACAACTCAGGGCACAACCCTAACCCTCAGGGTGCAATCCTAACATGGGCAGAGAAGGGGGTGGAGACTGGACCACAGCCATTGGGCTGTACCCACCCCCACCCACCCACCCCCGTCACTGGGCTGAGTGGGCCTGATTCAGGTTGCTTCTGGCCACATGGCCTTGCGACTGCTATTTTGCTGGCGCAGATCCAAGTAGCCCCATAGGGCTGACTGGGCTTACCCTGGGTCAAGGGGAAAATATCCCCTTGCCCCTGCTGAGCCGCTGCTGCCTTCTAACATCATTAGGATGCAGCACAGGTGAGCTGGCCTGCCTATTCCAGCACAGGTTGGGTTTGTGCCCTCAGTGTTTGTCAAAAGATGCACAACCCTGCTTACATAAACAGGTAGACAGGAAACCTTTCATCCTAATTCCTTGTACTGAGACAGGCTAACTCTGTCTTTGGAACATGAGCCTTAAAATCTTTCTGCTTACTTGATTTTTTCACCCATTGCAATATTGAATGTTGTTACCATGTATCTGTTTCATTCCTCTGTCTCTCTGTTCTTGGCATTGACAATATTCTCTGCTATGGAGCTTGATAATCTGAAAACATGCAAGCAATTAACATGTTAATCAATAGATGTGCAAACTAGCATAAAGTAGAGCAACTATATTTTCACTGAGACCTTTCTGGTTATAATTTCCTAGGCAGGGAGCCTTCACAATTCCTTCTGACATTGCTGCAGTTTTGAGTCCTCCTGTCCTTTCAGCAGAACTGGAAATGCTTACACTGTATATGCAAAGTGGTTTGCACTTTATAGTTGCAGAGCTAGGTGATAACATTCCTTGCTGAATCCTGGGGGAGATGCCAAAAGAAAACTCTTGTTTTGATTTCAGTATCGAATTGAAATAATATGGAGAGTTGAGCATTGTGGGTTTTTTGTGTGTTCAACTTGAATAGAGTGATAAATTTGGAGACAGAATTTATCCTGTGGAGGTAAAAAGAAAGAAGGTAAAAGACTGCAAAATCAATTGAAATAAGACTGAGCACTAGCTCCCTAGAGATCATGAATTGTAAATTGGTAGCCAGCATCCTGAACATGTGCTCCATTCCTCTGTTTCTCTTTCTCCTCTCTCTTGGATGTTAACCATGAGTTTGCATTAATATAGGCTGCGACACAACCTCTGGTTTGTAAATCAAGGATTGGCCTGGTTCAACTGTAATATGAAACATTTGGTTTAGTATTTTCATAAATAAGCCTAAAGGAGTTGTCGGCCCATGCGCAAAGGAAGGAGGAGTGTATGTTTTTGCTTTCACTTTCAGAACAACAAACTGAGGGAATAGAATTGCTGTTTGCTAACTACGTATGTAGAGTTGTAATAAACCAGGATATGAAACATTTGATATCCTGATGTTCAAGCTGGCAAACTGCAGCTCTTCAAGTTTAGATGTAATGCAGAACTGCAGTTGGTTTTGAAGTGAAAGCAAAAATGTTCATTCTCACAGTGGAGGAGAGGAGAAAAGGTCATGAGCTTACTGCTTCTACATGTAGCACTGAGCCGTTATGTCTGAACTGGGCCATTATCTCATTTAAAGGAGGTTTGCAAACCATGGTTAAGGAGACATGGTTTTCGTTATTAATGATTTAACTCAAACCATGCTTTGAGTTAGAAACTGTGGTTAATGCCCATGAAGGAAGGAAGGAAGGAAGTCACACTGGAGAGAACACATTACCAGTTTGAAAACTATAGTTTGAAGGAATGAAGTGTTGAGTCAGCACCAGGTTAAATGGTTAGAAAATATTCTCAACTGTGTCTTAACATGAACATGGAACTAATGATATATTGGGCTGGGTAACCGGGAGAGATGCGTCAAGAGGAATGACTGCAGTCTTTTTCAGTCTGGATAGCAGGAATAACACAGTAAGCTGCTGAAGAGGGCATGTCAGCAGTTGAGCGGAGAGGACACTGAAATATGTATGATATTGTGAATAGAGATATTGAGACCCAGGAAAAAGGGGAAACGTGGTAGAAAAGTGGGCTGGGGTTTCAAAGCCTGAAGTTGGAGATAGTTGGAGGACAAATCTTCTCTTATGAAATATTTTCTCTTTCAAGTGGTAAGTGAAATATTTCTTTAAGCAATATTTAAAATATTGTTACAGGCAATTCATATTTGTAAATCTCTCAGACTCAAAACGATAGCAGTAACATTGCTTCTGCAGTTAACTCGGTTAATAAAAAGTTTAAAACAGTTTGGACTAGATGTTAGAAAAATACGTCTAAGTGTTGCAGAATATAGCACACTCTTGGGTCCAGGAGTGCACTCCAGGAGCCTGCCAAGCACCGACAGCCCTGTTGAAGGACCAGCGTGCTTGGTCTGGCAGTAGGACAAGTGGCTAAGACAATAATAAATAATTATTTATTTTATTAAAGGAGTGAATTCTTCTTATGCATGCATTTGCTGCTTTCCAATATCCTGTTCCGTATAAAAATATGTGTTTTGCTTTTTGTCAACATATAGGGCCAATTCTCTTCACAAATTTGAATTCTCTAGAACTGGCAGATCATTAATGTTTCCTGGATAAAAAAGCCTTTTTGTACTGCCACTGGTTGCAATGGCATTCCTAGAGGAAAACTCCAGGGGAGGGAAGAGGTGCTAAGTTTTGCAGGAGCCTGAGCTCCTGTGTAAAACAGCCCCTCCCCTTCGCCTTCAGAGCCAATTGTGTCTCAGAGACTTTGCCCTCCAAGCCCAGAAGGGTTCTAAAGACAAGGGTGGGGCTTTATTCAGGAGCTCATGTTACTGCAAAGCTTAGCACCACTGACTAGTTGTATGCATGCATATGCATGTACTGTGAAAGGCTGTTGTGTTTTTAATCAGTTTTAAGCTTGGTTGATATTTCTCTTCTTAATACAATTTACAGTGGGCCTTCAGGGATGGACAGACTACCACATATTAACATTGTAACAAAGAAACACAACATTCATAATAAAAGATTTACAGTACTACCTGCACAGTGCTGTCTGAACCAGTGTCATTGACAATGAGGCAGGAAACTGTTGTAGATTGGCCAGAATGCATTGCACTCATTGGCTGCAGTAGGTGTCAGTTAATCCAGTACGAAGAGTGTGGTAATGAAACAACATTAAAGGTAGCAGTGTTATTGGAGATATATTCCTGTACTTCTTGCGGCATAGGCTTACTGCAGTTATTACACTGTCAGATGCTCTTGTTCATGTGAGGTGACCATTGAAACAGGTGACAGGACTAAGTTTTAGAGTATCAATCACCTGAGAATGTTTTTGTGGCAGCTCCAGTCATGTCCCTGGCCCATTCTCCACCCAGGGCTAGGACCACAGACTGCGGCCCCCCCCCCCTGCAGCTCCCAGCCTACTTGGTGTTCCGGCACGACACCCTCCCCTCCCCAGCCTCTCAAAGCATTATAACGCCTTTGGAAGCAATTCTTCTGGTTTTCTGATGAAAAACGGCCCTCTGGAGGCATTAGAATGCTTCTGGATGCCAGCAAGTTTTTTGTATGGCCTCCCTGGCCCTCGAGAAGGCTTCAGAGGGCGGGTGGTGGCAGCGATGGCAGTGGCAGAGATAGTGGCAGCAGGCACTGCTCCTCTGGTTCCATTAGTGTGTGACCTGCAGGCATTTGCCCACCCCACCCCCAAGTAAATGGTAGGACCACCACTGCGTAGCTCCTTGAAAGTTTAAATAAAAATACCTTTTGTGTCCCTTTATCCTTTCTCAATTGCTGTGCAGCAATACTTTCCATTTTAAGTTAGGAAGTGGTAACACTGCATTTTGTTCAAAATTTAATTAGCGTTTCACAACCCCAAATGTTTTATTTATATAAAGTTAAGAGCATTTACATTCTTGTGCACTTGTTGACACTGAGAAACTATTCTGAGTCACATTAGAGGTGTAACTCAGGGGATTCTCTGGAAAATACGGTAGTGATGTTTGTTTTATATTAATTGGTTACAGAATGTTTGGCACTTCATGCCTTTGCAAAGGAAGTGTAATTTACAGCCAAGCCGGAGGCAGCAGGAAAAACAGCCAACAAAAACATGGAAGACAGGTGAGCTGCCAGAGGGTGGGAGAAGGGCCAACACTGTTCCTGATGAAAACCCAGGAAACTGCAGGCTTGTGAGTCTGTGATAAATTTTTAAGTTGTCATCTCAGGAGAGCAGTAAGTGTATTCAGTCATGGCAAAGGAGTAAAATAAATGGATACAGTAGGTTCTGGAATTCAAAGCATCAAGATATTTAAAAACACTCAACGATAAATAGCAAAATGGTCTTATGATCCTTTTTAGATCTTTTGTTATCTCTTGATGATGACTAAGGTGACCTGTCTTAAATTTTCTCACTCCTTTTATTGCAATCTCACTGTTCATTGTTTGCGCAACAGATTCCACAATAGTTTTTCTACATGTGGGTTTCTTATCTCTCAGGTTTAACTGGCACACTTTCGTCCTGTAGTTTTCAAATTTTCTGCCTTGAGGGAACACTTTCAGCACCAACTTATCTGCTACAGGCTTCTTGCAAAGGGGAGTTTTCCAGGACAGCTAACTGAATATGAAACTAAGGGGGCCCCGGAAAAGCCTGTGAACTTCACATTGCCCCTATTAATTAAAAAATGTGTCCTAGATACCCAATACTAGCCTGGGCTGCAAGGAAAAATCCGTGGTGAAGTCTTTTAAAACTGTCTTTTAAGGAAGTTTCATCCTTTCCTGATCTTCTCATTGATGAGTTTCTGAGGAAACTCAGAATATGGTTCCCCAGAATATGGTGCAACTGAAGGTTGTTCCAGAAAATGGGTACCTGAACATTAGGCAAAATACTGACATTTTACTCATCCAGCACCAGATCAAAATCAGTGAGGCAGGTTGAGAGCTTTATACCCTTAGATGTTAGTGGCAATTCTTTGAGTAAAGGCTATTGGCCGTAAAGATCACCTCTACCGAAAGTAGTTGGGAATATGGAAGTCAGTTTGCTGACAGTATGCCAATTCATGCCTGTAAGTGAGCATTACTGAGGCCTGAACAGCTGAAAATTATACAGCAGTCATGTATTCAGGACTGACTGTATCTAAAATAGTAGCCGTAACTTTCATTTTTCTCACATATTCATCAGACTTCTAAGAAATTGAACTGTTCTTGGCTTCTATCCCCAAAGATACTCTAGTTATTAAAAATAAGCAAAACACCTATAATAACTAGAATACAGCCTGAAGGCAGCTATAGGGAAGGTAGGATGTTTGTTCTTAAATGTTTGGGAACCCTGACCCTTGCAAGGGAATGGAACAAAGAACCTCCATTCCTGCCTTTCCTATCAGATGACCTCATGATGCAAGTAAAGTAAGCCCCTACCTACACAAGGCACTTGGTTGTCATGGAATATTTTACAATACTTGACTGGGTAGTCAGTAGGTAGTCAACCGACTGGCATCTCATTCCTGCATAAAAGTGATTCTGAATCAGAATCCAGAATTTCCACAGGCAATTCCTTTCCTGGTAGGCTTTCAAACATATAGCAGATGTGCAGAGGGGAAAAGTGGGAAACCAAACCAAATTAGTGCAGAGTTGTGCAAACATTAAACCAAAACTATTGTGAACCCAAACTGTCACGTGAAGGTAAATTTCTTACTCTCCTAATCACAAAGATAAACATGAGTATGTGCTGTCAATCATTGCTGAAGCACTCCTGCCTTAAACAAGAGGAGTGATGATAGCAAACGGTGCTGGCGGAGATGCAAAAGGAGCCTGTCAAATACCAAACGTTTCACTTTGTAAACATTCACTCTGTTCCTCTTGATTCGACTCTGCCTATCAGGTGAAAAATGACATGGTTCCTATGAAGCTGTAGGTGACTTCTTGACATCCTGGTTACCATGACACCCAGCAGAGGACTGTGGAAATAAAGTGGGAATTTCTCCCTTCCCCTTAAACTACTAACGGCCATGGCTGGGTAAGGATCAAGCAAAGTGTGAAGATTCCTGAACTTCGTTTTTCTCCCATATGCTGTAACCCTAAGATCACATCCTAGAGCTTGCCAAAGATACATTCCTCGCTTCTTAAAGCAGACAATTAAATCGCTTCAGAATGGTTGCATCATTGTTTTTGGTCAGCAACTGCTGCCCTTTTATTTCCTTAGCCCTAATGGAATGTGTAAATATTCCTCTGCTTGAAAATAATCATACCTGCTAAACATATATCACTGCTCTGTAGTGTTGCCCATATGCATCCTTCTTCTGCAGTCGCTGAAATTCTTTGTCTCAAGATTTGACCCATGGCAAGGTAGCTTGTGTTTTGTTGTTGAATTATCTGGGTTTGGTGTAACGGTTTTTGGCTTCCCCCCTTATATTCTAGGACTTGCCCAATGTGCTGACATCATGGGAAGTTGCTGTAGCTGCCTGTGCAGAGATAGTGTCCCAGATAACCATCCCACCAAATTTAAGGTAAATTGCATGTATTCATGTTCTGCAGAGTGTCCTGTGACTAATGTAGGCAATGTGAAAAAATGTCATGCCATCAAAGCATGGAAGTAGTCCTGACCAGAAATTGCAATCGACCTGTTGTTTTCCTTAAACTTCATGTTGCTGCCCATTGAATTGGGAGAGGTTCATGTTCACTGCATGTTGACCTTGTCCTTCATGTGTGATAGTGCAGAGACCAAATGATTCAATTTTACAGCATAAATGAATGAAAACTGGATTGCGTCTCATCAAACAAATCTTTCTGATTGGTCTATTTGGGTGGCTGTAGCTGTTCGGTGGCTTGCATGATATTAAATCGTGAGTCTTGGTTGACCTTGAAATACACAAGGATAGCCTCCTTAAGTTCATGTGCTTATGAGGTAGAGGAGAATACCCTGAATGGCCTCAGATCTTTCTGTGGACTGGGCCAGCAGCTTCCAAGACTGACATATTTCTCTGGCAGTGAAGCCGTCCAAAAGTGATTTCACCTCATTCTACAGTAGCAAAAGAGAGAGGAGAGGAGAGAGGTTGCTGGGTCTGTGTCCTTTCCTAATAAACACAACCTTCTAGCATAGCGGTCTCCAAACTGGAGACTACTGCAGCAGGGAAAATTGTCGCTGGTGTGAACGGTGCTTTGCGTTCCGCCAGGTGCAAAAGACCCATACTACAGCTTATCTTGGCAGTAAGCCACACACGCTTGGAATGCCATGTGCATGGCTTGCTGGGGAGGGAAACCCCAGAAGCGCCTGGCCACAAAAACCCCTGGGAATTGCAGTAGGGGTCTTTTGCACCTTCCCTGGCAAACCACAAGCCTCTGCTCACGCCAGGGAAGGGAGCCACCTGATTTGGTCCGTGGGCCAGAGTTTGGAGCCCCCTATTCTAGCATGTTATTTTGTATAGAAACTGCTCTGCCAGCAAATGTGATGTTTGGTATATTGCTGGAGCTGCTGACAGTGGACTTCGATGTTCCTGCAGGTAACAAACGTTGACGATGAGGGCAATGAGCTGGGCTCTGGGATTATGGAGTTGACGCAGAGGGAACTGGTTTTGCACACACACAAACGCGATGCTGTTCGATGGCCATACCTTTGCTTGCGTCGCTATGGCTATGACTCCAACCTTTTCTCCTTTGAGAGTGGGCGTCGCTGCCAGACTGGACAAGGTATGCGCTTCAAAATGTCTTTAAGAGACATTGTTAATGTTGGTATAATTTTGCGGGAGATTGTTAATGTTGGTATAATTTTCTTTCCTCACTGTATGTAGTCAATGAGTAGTACCTTTTGTTTTATCTGGAGTCTACTGACGGTCCCTTCCATTGGATGACTCCAAGTAGTACTCTAACTTCATTTCTCCATACTATTTCATGGGGTTCTTCACGGCATTGAGTGCCATTGGGGATCCCATGTACATTGTGAGAGAGTTCCCAATGCTTTTCACTAAGAGTCTCATGGGGGTATAGAACAGAATTAATATCACTGCAGGGAGCATATCGCAGCATCATATTTGCCTTCTGCATCTTCAGGAATTTGCCACCATCTTACAGCAAACTGTACTGTCCATCTCTCATTCAGTTTGGTCTTGTGTTATGTCAGAAACAGCACAGGGGATTGGGCTAGGTACTTGACTTTGGCATCCCATCATGGCATTGAACTGCCGGCTGTAAGAAGTTTTTACAAATACATGAGCTGTAAGTTTCCTCCTCGTCTCATCTCAGGATCAGTCAAAGGTCAGGGTAGCACAGCGGTGTCAGCAGCTATCTTCAGCCGGTGTGCCGTGGCATACTAGTGTGCCATGAGTGGTCTGTAGGCGTGCCATGGGAGTTTGGGAGAGGGTCATTTGTTAGCAGGGCCATTGGGGGTGAAAGCCCCCCACCCATAGCTTGGTGTGCCTTGGTCCTTGTAAAAAAAACCCAGGTACTTCGACAATTTGAGCACCTTCTCAGTGTGCCAAGAGTTGAAAAAGGTTGTGCGTTGCCGTGCTAGAGAGTTTCCAAGCTTTAAATTAGACTCAGAACTGTCCTTTGCTCTCCTTTCGTTGCTTATACTGGTAGGTCTCAGAGCTTAACAGCTAGCTCTTCTATACAGTTAACTCCTTAACTCCCAAACCTTTCTGAAGTTGCTATGCTGTGGTGTGTGTGTTTTTCTGTAGTTTAAAACCTGTGGGGTTTTTTCCCCCTGTAGTTTGAATCTTTTTTCTTCTTCACATCAATTCAATGCTACCTGTCTTGTGTCATTATTTGGGGGTAATTTATGCACCTCTTCACAAGCACCATTTCCCTCACTCTTCCCTTGCTGCAATGATTGGCTCCTGATCTTCGCAGCGTGGGAGAAGCAAGGGAGGGTAAAATCAGACAAAATTATAGTCAGACGCCACCTTAAGTTTTACCCCCTTAACTTAAAGGTGATAAACTTAAGTTTTAAGTGTATTTGAGGGTCATAGAAAATTCCATGGTATTTGGTTCAAAACCAGTCCTCAGCTTATCTGTGAGATGAACTTATACTAAAGTATCTATGGTAGTTTTCAGAAGAGCTACTGCACTTAAGGTTATGTGCTCTCATTAGACCACTCTCATTAGACCGCGTTTGGACCACTCTCAGAGTCAGGAGTATGGAGCATGTCTGTATGCTTGCCTCTCTGACTACAAGAGTGGTCCAAACATACTTTATGGTTGCCCTTGTGCCAGCCAAACTTTGCTGGCCTAACTGTGCCAGCCTAACTCCAGGTTAGGATTGCGCCCTAAGGGGCATAAGTGTGTTTGTGCTACTTGTCAGTGCTAAGGCAGAGCAGGAATGCCCTATCTAGCTCCATGCAGACAGTACTCTCTGCTCATAGTAGGGATAGGAAGTTGTGCTCTGTGGCAATGGGTGCCAACACAACCCCTGCCTTTTCCTGTAGTGATATGACCATTTAAAATCTCTTTAAAAACATCATTGGACTTTATAGATCCTGAGAACCAAAAAAAAAAAGAGTCTTTTGAGACTGGCTTTACATGAATCCTGGCTTTACAAGAGCTCTGCTGGATCAGGCCAAAGGCCTATCTAATCCATCTTCCTGTATCTCACAGTGGCCTCTCCAGTTGCTGCAGGAAGTACTCAGGACGACGAGATACCTGCATCCTGTTGCCTCTCCCTTATATCTGGGATTCAGAGATCTAAAACCTCTAAAACCTGGAGGTTGCATATAGTCATCATGGCATGAAATCTGTAATGGATTTTTCCTCCATAAATCTGTCCAATCCCCTTTTAAAAACATCTAACTGGTTTTGCATCACATGTGCGCTGACGCAAACTAGATTCCCATGTAACCAGCAAGCCCACTTCAAACCATAGGTTGTGCAATTTGCAATAATACAAACCGTGTCATCACATTAGATGGGCATCAGGGGAGAAATTGTGTGTGCATGTTCTAGCTGGCTCCTGATTTTCAAGCCATAGTTTATCAGGTGTCGGTCAATACCTGCAATCTCTGTCTGCATTGCCTGCAGCGTAATGACAAATACCGGATCCCTAGCTTTCATTTTCCGGCAGGCTCAGAATGGTGCAAGTAGAAAGCAAGGTTTATAAGCAAAATCTTTTAGTGGCTTGCAGGCCCCTGCTATTTTGTCCAACAGCTACACCATCATAAGAGAGCATTTTTGAACTTATCTGCCTTTTCCTTAGGATTTTGTTCCTATAAACTGATTTTACTTGAATGAGGCTTCCCTTTCAGCTGGGGAAGGTACAGTAGAAATTGGGGTGAAGGGTTGCTCTTAAAACACCCCCCCCCCAAAAAAAAAAATCCTTGAGAACATTTTTCTTCAGAGTAGCAGCTGTCGTTGCCATGTTCTTCCCTTTGTTGCTATGGTTTTTTGTGCGTATTTGTGCGTGCCAGTGTCTGATTGGTTAGCTCAGCAGAGTGAGACAAATGATAAAAATATTTATGGAGGGGAGGTGTTGCAATTTGATATCCTATAAAAGTGAGCCATTTGCGTAGTAATTTCAGATCATGTTAAAGTAAATGAAAAACTTCCACTTTTGAGAGGTTCAGGCCCTAAAGCTGTGCTGAAATAATTAGATGAGAGATGTGCTGATGTTCTCTTCATGTTTTGTCCCTGTTGTAGATACACTGTGCCAAGATCAATCACTTATTTTGGGGAGGGGGGAGTTATTAAACCTCTGCATGTTTAAAAAGATGTGCTGACAACCATGTTCATTAGTATCTTATTTCTTTCCCTTTTCTGCCTTTCTCTCTGTGTTTTTTCCTTCTTGTAATTGGGGTGTATGTGTGGATAGGAATTGTGATAAAATTAGTTAGAAAATGGTGCTTCAATTGTTTGCTGAAATGTTTCAGAACCCCCTTCCTCCCTCAAGAGTGAGTCCAGTAATTTTTAAAGAGCACACCATTTGGTTAGCCTTCAGTTCTGGCTTGTGCTCTGATACAACAAGAAGGCTAGCTGTATTTATATCTGTGACCCTGGGATATGTTTAAACATGTTTATGTGCCTTGTAAAATGTATTCCTCTGAAGTCAGAGTGGTGCAACAAACAGTTAGACCATAACTCACCCTCTCATTTTTGACTTGTCTCAGTTGCTGGAGCTGCCTGTCTGCAGAATAAATTCTTATGTGGCAGCATATTTAAGGAATTGAATTTGCCAGTTGTTGGCTGTTGGCTTTACATTCCTTAAAGTGCAATCCTAGGCTCTCGTTAGGCCAGCACAAGTCCCTTATGCCTGGGAGTGTTGCAAACGGGCCATAAGGCATGTTTGCACCAACTCAGAAGGAGGCTGTGCCAGCGCACAGATGTGCACTGGCTCAATGAATCTGGATCCAGGCCACATGCTGCCTGGACTAGGTAAGGTTTCCCTGGCCAATTGCCAATAAGATTGAGTTGCCAGGTAAAGTTGCCTCTGCGGGGGGGGGGGAGGCAAAACAAGGGAGGATCAGGTTAGGGGAAGGCAGGGGGAGGGGGGACCCATGGGTGGACTGAACTGGGGAGGGGGAGGGGACTGTCCAACCAACATAGGCCAGATCTGAACCCCTTTCCCTGGCCTGGTCGGCCTTACATGGGGACCTCAGATCTATGCTAGCAATTTTGCTAGACAAAGAGAGAACTGCTTTCTTAATCCAAATCATTTAAGCTTTCATTTACACCTTAATCCATACATATAGGGACGTGGTGGCGCAGCGAGTTAATCCGCTGTCGCTGGGCTTTCAACCGCAAGGTTGGGAGTTCGAGACTGCGTGACGGAGTGAGCTCCCGTTGCTTGTCCCAGCTCCTGCCAACCTAGCAGTTCGAAAGCACCTAAAATGCAAGTAGATAAATAGGGACCACTTTGGTGGGAAGGTAACGGCGTTCCGTGCGCTACGGCGTAGAATCATGCTGGCCACCATGATCGGACAAAAACGCCGGCTCACAGGCTTTGAAACGGAGATGAGCACCGCCCCCTACAGTCGGTCACGACTAGACCATTCGGTCGTGGGGAAACCTTTACCTTTTACCATACATATAATCTTACCTTGTCCATTCAGTTCTTATGAATGCCACATCTTTTTTGAACCCTTGCCCGTCTCTTAGTTGACTTACGTGGCAGCAAGTTAATCGTGTTGTATCATATATGTATTTTTTGTATAACAAATGTGGGCTCTCCATTTAATGGTCCTCAATTCAACAGACTTCAAAAGCAATGGATGTTTTCTGCTTCACTAAAAAATAGTCATATACATTTTGAGCATGTGTGTGTTCATTGACTTAGTACTTTTGGATTTAACCAATGTTCCACATTCCCCCTCCCTTAGTCTATTAAATTGAGGGTTAACTGTACTTCTTGGCTTAGAATGGTAGACCACACTGGCATTAAAACAGATCTTCTTCCTCCTCTTCCCAACACTCTTGTGGTATTTGCCTAGGGATTTTTGCATTCAAGTGCTCAAGAGCAGAAGACATATTTAACCTGCTGCAGGACCTGATGCAATGTAACAGGATCAACGTCGTGGAGGAACCTGTTGTCCTCACAAGGAACAGTCACGTTGCTGAACTGGACCTCCCCCGGACACCTCAGACACCCAACAGTAAGGTCTTCTCACAACTTGGCAGACAGAGGCTAGGAGACAGGCATTGTTATGCACTAGTCTTCTGCTGTAGGGCATGTCTTCTGGTCCTAACCAGTTTTTCCCCACGTTTATTTCAGCCAGTGATCTGACTTTTTGAAGCTTTCTGGTGGAGTACTGTAACTGTAGGATGCCTATTAGGACTAGGGACGCCTACTAAAAAATAGGGAAACATAAAGCAAATCTATTTTTTTAAGGCTCATGTTTAAGTGATCACCAAAGTTAATGAAAAAGTTCCTTAAAAAAATACTTTCGTTTCCCAAAAATAGTAAATGTTCACCAAATTTTAGGCTACCTAACAATCCTAAAGTGATAACCACATATTGAGTTCTTGTCATTTTCGTAAAGTATTTGACAGTTAAAAAATGTTTTTGTCTCCCCAAAATAGTAAATTTTTATAACCTAACCCTAATCCCGCGTTTGGGGCACATAATTCTGCTAGCTAAATAATAGCATTGTGACATTGTAAATGTCATGTTATGCATTTGGTGAACATTTACTAAATTCAGTATAACCATGGTTTGTTTTTGGACCACAGTGCTAGGAGCTCACAGTTTAATTTGGTAAGCATTTAATTTGTCCCCTTTATTTTAACCATGTTGCAGCAAAACCATTGATGTTCCCCTATCTTTAAAAAGGCGTCCCCAGTACCCATGGTTTCAGGTATCCGTGGGGAGGTCCGGAACGGAATCCCATTGGATACCAGGGCATGCCTGTCCCTGAATTTTGGAAAGCAAAATGTGCTTATTATGCAACTGGACTATACAATGATATCACAACGCTGTGTCAGAGATTCGATGCTTTGTGCCAGTGTCTTTTTTGAATCCTCTTTCTCTAACCTGCGGCTATTGCATTTGTGGGGTCTAGTTCAGTTTTTAAAAATTTGCTTAAAAAATGCAATGCCCCATATAACTTTTGGGCATAAATTAGGCATAAATTTGTGCATTTATAAAACGTGATATTAAATTTGCTTATCTTGCAGTGCCCCAGCCAAGGAAGCCCTGTCTAAAGGGCAGCCTTTTAAGGAGTGTGAGGGGGGGGGCAAAGACAGTGATGTGATCGCCAGGATCGCATCACTGCTGGGGAAGAAAGGGGGCTGTGTGTGTGTCCCTATGTGAGTGTGTGAAAAAATGTGATCATGACCCATATCCGGTTTTGTGATAGCAAACTTGAAGAGGCTTGCAGTTGCGTTTTTCACATTCTGAGGCTTGTGGAGCCCTGCAGAGGCATCTGCGGTGCTCCCCGCACCCCCCCAGAGGCTAGCGTGATGAGGTCAAGCATGTCTAAACCCTCTTTCATCCACAGCAGTGGTACAATTCTGGCAATCAAGTTGATGCCTTTGCCCTCCCCCACAAAGACCCCAGTTCCCAAACTCCTGAAGAGTTTGAGAACTGCTGGCTTATATGATTCTTCTCCAAGTGGATTACATTAGCTAGGGATTCCCCTTGCTCCTTTCTTTTGATCTAGTCAATCCCGCTCATATACCACCTACTGTATAGTCTTATGTTTTTGAGCTGACAATGCCTTGTTTCCAGACAGCAGCAGCTGTCAGATATGTTTTTCATTCCAATGGGACTCCAGTTGGAACTTGTTGAAGATACTATAGAAGACACGCACAAGTATCAATAGACCCTTAATGTCTGTTTTGGTTTAGGGACTTGTTAATGGGTAATCATCTGGCCTGTGTAATGAATTCCCTCCCATTCCCTTGCGGTGGAAGTCTTCATCAGCTGGTCCAGATTTGCTAGTCTATTAGCCAGGAAGTCTTGTTTTCTTTGCAAATGTGTACCGGGCTTTGTGAAAGGCAAGTTTGCAGCCTCTGCTTATAATTCTCATATTCTAATGCCATGATCCCCTCTTTTTCCAGCTTTAGGTTATACAGTTACAGGGTTTCCCAATGGGTTTCACAGCTTCCCTGGGGAAGTACCCATTTGCCCTGCAGCCCGACATCCCTCCATAGGCAGCGTAAGGCATTCCTCGGTCGGTGAAGACTCCACACATGCCCTCATTGTCCCCGACGACGTAAGTCCTGCTCATGGTGTGTGGGATATATTGCGCCAATGTTTCTTTTCATGTAGAGAAATAGGTCTTCTTTTTCAGTTATACTGCTGTATCCATATATCCCTTGTCTTCTGAATAAAACTGGAGAAGGGAGCCGGGTGGATATTTCAGCTCTTCCATTTATTAGGGATGAATGTTATATCAGAGACCACCCTATTTTCTCTTTCTGGATACTCTCAGGACTCCAGGGGGCTTGCACTCTTCTGGGGAGGAGGAGGACAGTGGTTAGGTTGAGAAGCTGCCACCAAGGCCTCTTCCACTTCATGCTCGATGTGGCGGCCTCTTGACCCAAGCCACTGCACCCCTTTTTTCCCCTGAAGACTCCATGAGAAGAAGGGGGTACAGTGGCTGGATAGAGGCTTAAGCCTCCTCTTTTTTCATGCTCAGTGAGAACCTGGAAGTGATGTCATGAGGGATGTCATAGCATTACTGCCCCAGATGCTGCGTGACTTGGCAACACTGCTGCTGCAATTCCCTTTTCTTTCTCCTGAAAACACTCTCTTCTAACTGTATCAATAGTCTCTGGTTATTTTTTTGGCACTTTAACCTGTCCCATATACGGTGTGTGTATCAGTGCAGTGCGAGTGTGGCAAGTAAGGCAGAGCTTTTTCAAAAAGTGTCGTCACTGCTCTAATCATACAAACACAACCCATGGGCTTTGAGCAGTTGGAGCCTGTGGGTTGTAAGTGTTCGCAAGATCACAGCCACTGCACATAGCAGTGTCACAACAGCAGCGGAGGCACTTTTCAGAGAACCACTGGAGGCAAATCTGCCGTACCTGTACCGCATGTCGTGCATGTGCGTATGTGTTCTCATTGTACCCTCTCACATGATTCTCTCCTTCCAGTCCCACACGTATGTGAACACAGCCAGCAGTGAGGAGGAGGTGAGGGGCCGCCACTGTATGCACTCCTTACCTGAAGTTCATCCTTCTGTCCCCCATCCCAACCACAGTTGCTCCCTGGAGGACAGGAACCCCCAGATCTACCTGCAGCCAGGAGAAGTGAAGTTTGTGCTAGGCCCTGCCCCTGGCTACAGGCACATGATGAAATGTGACGGCTTCTGCCGGCCCCATTGGGAGTGTGCAGGGCATATCTGCACCCCCAACAACAACAACAACGAGTGCAAAGATGAGTGCCTTGCTCCCAAATGTGTATACGAGAACATCAATGGCCTGCTGCCATCCCGAGGTACTATGCTTCGTCGCGGGGGTGGCGGGCGCTTGAAACTTGCCCGCGAGGACCTGAATCTCCCCAGTTGCTCTCATCGCCGGAACACCCTGCTGCACTATGAGAACCTGCCCTCTCTGCCCCCTGTGTGGGAGTGCCAGCCACTGAGGCAGGACCAGACCGAGGATGACTCTGGCGATGCGATGACCCCTTCCCCCAATGGTTACCCTGAGCCTGAGGAAGACGACCCTTTGCAAAACTACATGAACTCAGAAAGCGCAACGCTGCATGGGGGCCTGCGCAGAGGGGGCTGCCTACAGCGCCGCCACAGCTGTGCCCCCAGTGTCTTCAATTTTGACTTTCGTCGGCCCTGTTTAGAGCAGCAGAGGCAGCTCAACTATATCCAGGTGGAACTGGAAGATGACCCCTGCAAAGGGCATCAAAGCACACCAGTCCCTCATGCCCAGTTTCCTGCTGCCCACCCAGCCCGCAGGACTGATTCTTACGCGGTCATTGACCTTAAAAAGACAGCAGCGATGTCCAACTTGCAGAGGGCGCTGCCTCGGGATGATGGGACTTCCAGGAAAACTCGGCATAACAGCACTGACCTGCCTCTGTAAGAGGAACGCCCAACCCAAGCACCGCATTGTGGCTTTTGTACCTCCTCTTCAATGAATCATGTAGCGTGACTGCCATCTCCCATTGCGCCCCCTGTTTCTCAGTATGACACACTGCGATACTCCCATCAAGCTAACTTGAGAAATGTAACCTATCTGTGCCTCTTTCCAACTCCCATTACTCCTGCCATGTAGTTTTTGAAGCCTTGCAGAGTGTTTGAAAACTTGACTGACTTGGGGGCGGGGGGGGGGGAACGACAGTACTAGTGATGCTACCTGTTTCCACCACCTCCACTCCAATGCACTTAATTCAAGGTTCAGAAATGCTCCCCTCCTGTTTTCATGGGGTCCTCTTGATGGGCCTTCTGGTAGAATGTATTCATTTTTGCAAGTACAGAACATTACACTGAAAGGAACAAAGCAAAAACTACCCACAAAACCCTGAGGGTAAAACTCGAGCTTAAGGACTAAGGAGCACTGTGTTTTTAGTCTGTTTTATTTTTGCAGAATTGTTTTTTTTTAATTTATTTATTCATCTATTTATTTATTCATTCTTCCATGTGTTCATTTTTCAGCTCTTCCCTCCTTATTTATTTTCTTGCGTATTTATTATATGTCGGAGTTAAAGTGCCAAACCACTCTCAAGTATAACGGCTTTGCTGTTCAGTCTTCTTTCCTTGGGAGTCGTTGGATTGCGTCCAGTTGATTTAATAGTGCTTGTTGAAAGCCAAAAATGGGCTGCAGGAAGAAGGAAAATTTAGATTAGTACGAATTCTTTTGCAGGTGTTGGGAAATTAATGAGGAAATGTGTGAGTGTGTTAAAGGGTTGAAGTTGCAAGATGAGACATCTCCTTTGAAGCAATTCAGTCGAAGGTAGCTTGTTTGGTGCTATTTGGTGCCAAACTGGAGACCACTGCAGCTGCCAAAAGCCTCCCCAGCATGACTGGCACTTACCGTTCTTTCAGGGTGTGAGGTTACATCCATGACTACACCCTCCAAGTGTCACTGTGGCGAGCCATACCCGCCCAGAATGCCAGGCCCACAGCCTGCTGGGGCGACAGAACCCGAAAATGGCGGGCTGTGGCAACATTTGGAGGTTGTAGTCGTGGCTATAACCTCGTTCCCTGGTGGAACAGTAAGCGCCAGTCATCTGGCAGAGGAAGGCCGTGGACACCTGATCCAACCTGCGGGCCGGAGTCTGTAGACTGCTGATCTACACAACCAACATAATGGAGTTTTATCTTAAGGCTGCACAGAGCCATGCTTGTCCCCATATGATAGCACAAATTATGGACCCTTTAGCCAAAATTTAAACTTGCCCAAGGCTTTGAAATCACAGGTGGTTTTTTTCCCCCATTCATCTGCACAGAAGGCTCCAGATTGAAACAAAGCCAATCTTCTAGCTTGGGGTTTGCCTCCTTCCAGTGCAATTCTAGGCATGTGTACTCAGAAATAAGTCCTATTGAGTTCAATGGGACTCCCAGGTAAGTGTGTATAGGATTGTAGCCTTACTCTGTGTACCTCTTATAAAGCCCCTCTTTATGGTCACAGCCAAAAGAATCATGGACAAAACAAACCATGTACACAGAGTTCAATCCACTCATCCACTCATTACCCTTTCAACAGCCATTGTTTTTCTAGCAGCCTGGTAGACTCTTCTTGAGAAGCCAATGCCTTTCTGTAGAATCACAGCTAGAAAGAGAATGGGTATTCAAGCGCAGTTTGCTTTTGCTGATGTCATTTAGGTGCTTCTTTGCCTTCTTGTGTTCAGCCTGCAATGCCAACAGCCTTATGACCTTCCATAACACTCCTGTAAATACACTAGTGAACAGTTTGAAGGCTAAGCAGGACTTTCCCCATCCATAACTTTATTGACAAGTATGGCTTTGTTACTGTGGGTGCCAGAGCTGTGTAAAAATAATCCTCCAGTAGAGAATGTACACATGACAACTTCTTTTTACTACTGCTGCTCTGGCCCCAGAGGCAGTCCTTCCAAGAATAATGGAAACTGCCTTGCAGATAAATACTCAGTCTGTCCTGAGAAACCATTTGCCTTTGTGGACTTTGGCTCACTGAAGTTACTGTAAACATTCACCATATATAAGATAAGCCCTTCCAGGTTTGGGGGGCTAGGAATTCTCCAGGGAGCTGATAGTGAACTCCTTGTCCCCTTTTTTGAGCCCAGCAGGATTGGTGAGCCTTCGCCTTGCTGAGGGTAGCAGCTCAGGCTGGAAATACCCTGCAGTCTGATGGAAGGTTTTGGCATTTCGTCTTCTCCGAGTAGCTTTCTTCCTGCCATCGCTATCATTTGTTTTTGTTATGAAATGGAAAGCAACCATGTTTATGCTTTTCATTATGAAATTAGTTGTATTTGTCTTATTTTAGATTTCCAACCCATCGTATCCTAAGGTCTTTGGCTTGCTAACAGTTCTTGAAACACAAAACTCAATGAAACCAAGAATCTAAAATTGCCCAAAACTCAATGAAACCGAGAATCATGATGTCACGTACTACATGGCATATTCAAATTTATTTAATCTCAACCACTAAAAGTCAGCCTGAACAAGGAAGTATTAAAGAATTTCTGGAAACTGCTCAAAATTGTATTTGAGCAAGTTTGAGCATGCTCAAAATTATGTGTGAGCATAAACTCCAGGGCAGTTTATTTTTTAACTTTCTGTTGCAGGCCATTCTCATTCATTTTTCCTATGTGGATCACTATATTTTTGTATCTTCAGCTTCCGTGAAAACTTTTGAATGAAAAATCTGTTCCTACATTCCCCTTCAGCTGTACTGCATATTCAAACCCAAAAAGGAAATGTGTGGGAAGAAGGGAAAGGTGAAACCTTTTTAGGCAGTGGGTAGATATTGTTAGGGATGTGGTGGTGCAGCAGGTTAAACCGCTGAGCTGTTGAGCTTCCTGACTGGAAGGTTGGCAGTTCAAGACCATGCGACAGAGTGAGCTCCCATCGCTTGTCCCAGCTCCTGCCAACCTACCAGTTCAAAAGCATGTAAAAATGCAAGTAGATAAATAGGTACCACTTCAGTGGGAAGGTAACGGCATTCCATGCGCTACGGCATATAGTCATGCTGGCCACACTACCACGGAAACTTGACCTTGGACAAATGCCAGCTCTTTGGCTTAGAAATGGAGATGAGCACCACCCCCTAGAATCAGTCACAACTAGATCAGTCGGTCGTGGGAAAACTTTTACCTTTTTAGATAATGTTAGGTTTTCACATGTTCCATGTCAATACTGTACAATTCAGGACTGGTTCCTACATTACTTGGTACCACACAAGAGTTACCTTGAAAGGCTTGCATGTAGTGGCTGCTTCAGCAGTGCAAACTGCTGCAGCGGCAAAGACATGTTCAGCATTTTTTTCTGTTACTTCCATTGTGGTTCTGTGGACCGGAGGTTGGAAATTGCTTTTCATGGGGAAAGGAGTGCCACAGTCATGGTGTGGCTACCAAAAACTCCTAGCTATATGCCATTCTATGGATAGCAAAGTCAAGAAAATTCTTCAATTCATAGTAAAAGTCACAATGGAATATAGGGATGGATGTTGTGAATTTAAGGGACCAAACAGAGATTTTTCCAAATTGATGGAGTAAAGAATGTATGAATTCGTTACAACAAATATTTTTCTCAGAACTCTTCCATGCTTTGTGTGTGTGTGCATGCCTGCATGCGTGTGTGCGTACATGCACATGTTTAAAGAAAAGGACTAGCCTTCATTAGCAATCCGTCTTACATTATTTTGTGCCATCATGTTATTGAATATGGTATGAAAAACTGGGCAAGCCGCCAGAGTGAAATGGGTGATTTTTTTTTTCTTGCTCAAGCTTAGCAGAATGTAAAGTGACCAAGGCTGCAATTCTATCCACACTTTCCTGGAGTAAGTCCCATTGAGCACAATAGGATTTACTTCTGATTAGACATGCATAGGATTGTGCCCCACGGCACTTCCACTTTTAACTGGCTGCTTCGGGATATACATTTATGGTTGTTCAATCCACAGTGCCCTTCTAACTACTGTGTTTTATTTATAGTTGAATGTGGTGCCAGATGCAGAAGACTGGCCTTCCATGATTATTAGACCTTTGCTGTGATATTGTCAAATAGTGCCTAATCAAAGCCTTTTAAAGGTAGTGGAATTCACCAGTCTGTGCATATCTGGCGTCCAATAAATGCAAATGCATTATTGGTCTGTTGCAAAGCATTATGAGCCAGATTGAACATCAGTGATTCTTTCAGTGGTGTCAGTGGCTTATGATTCTGTCAGTGGTGTCAGTGGTGTCAGTGGCATCAGGGTTTATGAGTTCACATGCTGTTGCCCACTATGGGGCATTAGCAGTAGGCTTGGCTGGCGCAAATTCAGAGTAGGGAAAACAGCTCAAATAGCATTTAATCGCAACTTAGCCAGCCAGGTTGTGTGCAGCAAGCCTACCGGTCTAACTTGCATTCAGTTAACAGGAAGGACAAATTATTCTTCCTTCCTCAGATCTAACAAAAAGAATAACTAAAATTGTGTAAGATTGGTTGAGGATGATCATGGAATGATGTCTGATCAAAAATAATGGCTGTGAGGTTAACATAAAAGGAGAGAGAGAGAGAGAGAGAGAGAGAGAGAGAGAGAGAGAGAGAG
>JAJKFI010000052.1:3708135-3760840 GCA_029204185.1 Lerista edwardsae | reverse complement strand
GAGAGAGAGAGAGAGAGAGAGAGAGAGAGAGAGAGAGAGAGAGAGTTAATATGGAACTAAACTTATTCTAAAGGACCTGCAAAAGAATAATGGAGGAAGTTCCTAAATGTGGTTTTAGAACACTTGTCAGGCAGTGGCCTGTTTTTGTTGGTACTGCGCCATAATCTTGAGAGCTAGACACTTGCTTTTGTAATCTGGTACATGCATCATACCTGCAATTAGATTTCCGGTTGCACGGCACACAGATGTGGACACACAAAATATGCATGGCCCAGGCTTTAAGTGCTAAGACATTACTGCCTCTGGCATAGTCAATATAGCAGGTGCAAAGCTTAGTATTATTCATCTGTCTTTTGGAGACAGTGGATCAGCTGTAAGGGAACAGGTGAAATTTGCTGCCACCTAGTGTCCTCTTTTCACAAAATACAGGTTGAGTATCCCTTATCTGGACTGCTTGGGGGTAGGAAGGTGTCTGGATTTCGGATTTGTCTGTATGTTGGAATAATTGCATAAATATACGGAGAAATGTTTCCACTTGCTCTTTTCACTTGGATGTCTGCTGGCCTCTTTGATATTTTCCAACAATGTCTGTATAGGCACAAACCACAGAACAGAAAATAGAACTTTCAGCCTGTATGTGGGAATGAACATAAGACCTTCTAGTGTTCGTACTATAGAAAGTTTTTTTTTTAAGTCTTGGGCAAAAATGTCTGGATTTTGGATGTCCAGATAAAGGATAATCTTCTAGTATACCTCTTCCTTGTGATCTCTTTCCAATAGTCTGCCTCATTTTTTTTCTTTTTGTATACCTCTTAAGCGCTGTTTCCACAGCCACTGGCCCCATGCTATCAAAAACAGTAGTCCTTTTGGTCAGTCCCATTGACCTCAGTATGTTTGCCATTTTTTTATCGGTCGGAGACTCTTACTAGATCCACGACAAGCAAAACTTTTGCAGGTGTATCTTTCCATCATTTAGTGTGCGGTAATGTGGAAAGCTTCACATAAAATACCTCTGCCAATCATGAATCTATTAAAGGCATAGGAGCTTCTGTCTGAAAAAAGTGCCAACCCTAATTACTTAGTAAAATTAGCAGTCATCTGATTCTGTTTTTCTGTCATGGCTTGAGAAAGATTGTGGCATTTTATTTAATACTAGCTTGTCCTTACCCGGTGTTGCCCGGATATTTATCCCAAGCTTCTATTAGACAGGAAAAGGAATGAATTCTATCTATAGTGTAAAATCGAAGTAATTTTATGTACAGGAAATTAAAAGTATAAGTACAGTATAAAAATTATAAAGTAAAATCTTTTACAAATTCACTATAATATTAATTTAACTCAGAACTTGATTCTAAACAACATTTTTAGTTTCACTTCCAGGAGCAAGAATAAAAAATAAATTCTTGGGTGAACCCACCCTTGAGCAAGCAACATAAAGTTGTCCATGGGAGAAACATGGCAATCTCAAATCCACTCCACAGTACTTAATAGACTGCCCCTGTGACTTGTTGATCGTGATGGAGAATGTAAGTCTCACTGGAAATTGCAATCTCTTAAAATTAAAAGGGAGATCCGTCAGAATGAGTGTTATCCCTGGGGAAAAAACTGTTTCACCCTCTCCCTTTCTTGTTAAGATAGTTGCTTCAGTTACAGTACCCAGCATCTTCTTGACACACAGCCTTGTGCCGTTGCAAAGTTTTGGCAGGTCGAGGTTCCGTAGTAAAATAATTGGAGATCCCACTGTAAGTAAAAGACAATGTGGTGGCAATGCAGCCGGATCAAGTGAGTTTAGGAAGTCTGATGGGAAGTTGACAACCTCATAGGCATCTACTACGGTATCGATAGACTTGTATTCAGTGACTACGCCTGGTAACATGGCAAGTATTTGATTAGAGTCCGAGACCGGGGCATAATGATTTCTAAAAATTTCCAGAAGGTTTTACAGAGTTCTATTCGTTCTATTCGAGTACACTTGGGTTTAAATGCCATTGAGAATGTCACCAATTAGCTTAGCGACCCCGAAAACTATGGATTTGACAGTAATGTTGGTCATTTTGGACATTTTATTGTTCACCCCTTCTCACCCCCCATGCTGATGGGGGCTGAACGTGGACTTAAACGGCATCGGAAGTGTCACTATTCATCTTAGCGACCCTGAAAACTATGGATTCGACACTAATATTGGCCGTTTTTGATTCTTTTTGCATGTCACCCCCTTCCCACCCCCACCCCCAGGGGTGCTAGGGGTGTCGTACCCCCGCAGTATTTCTTTCCAGAGTGTATGGCATATGTGTACCAACGTTGGCGTCAATAGCTCCAGGCATTCCAGAGTTATGCTGGAACACACACACACACACACACACTTATATATATATATATATAAAGTTAGGACAAAGAAAATATGAGGTGCTTCAATTTAGCCTGGTCAAGTTCTAGTAGCTTCCAAGACTTTCAGCTTCCAGTCAGAGATGCAGTTGTCCTTGTTTCCAGGTTGTTGCAAGGAAATGGCTTCCTAAACTCTGTTAGTCTTCATGCACTGGGTTGCCTTTTAGGTTTTATTTGAACATTTTTTGCCTTGGATTTGCAACAGTTTGAAGAATTATGGTTTGAGGAGATGTGTAAAAAATGTTTTTTCTTGCCTTTGCTAGGTGTGCAGTTTTAGCCTTAATAATAAAAAAAGCAAGCAACCTTTGGGCAATCTCTGTGAACCTCGTGGGCTTAAAAGGATTACACCCTCCTCCTATCCCATCACTGAATACAAGGTGCTCAGTATCCCAAGTGGGTATTTATTGCCTGCTTTAATGCCCATCTGGTGCTATCACAAAGACAATTTGGTTCAACAAGATGATTCTGACCGTCACCAAAGTGACATCCTGTCAAACTGCAATTGCCATCTTATTTCCCAACAAGAGCTCTGTGCTTTTAACTTCTAAATGACAGGCAAAAATTGATCCAGCTTTTCTGGGTATGGAAATGTGGAAAAAGAAAACTATTCTGTGAATTTCAATCTGCTACCCAACTGCTAAATACACCAAGCCACTAGCAGGCAGATAGGGACAAAAGTGGTTACGTTAGACCAACCCCCCATGTTAGTCTGCATTATCTATGGCTTTAACAAGACAATCTGGCCAAAACAACCCCTGTTTATGTTTTCCAACTAATTTTTAGGCTTTAAGTGTCCAGAGATCTTAGGGTGTTTTGCCTCTCTTAGACGGTAAAAGTCAGCGTTTTTATTTCCGTTTGCACAAATTGTTAGGGGAACTGCAGTGAATATGTCCATTTATGGCTATGTTGTACACAAAGTTTTTCCTAAGATTGGAGCAGGAACTGCAGGCTCACTGAGCTGAGTCATGGTTGCACCTACTCACTTTGCAGGGATTTGATGACGATTGACTGACGTTTACAAAAGCTTTGAGTGACATAAGTGCCAAGAATAGTAATTATTGAAGTTGCTTTGCACATCAAATGTAATCGTTGGCTGGTTGATATTTTGTTTTGCATTCAGTGTGAAAGGGCTGTCTACATACCTCTAATTCCCAGCATAATCGCCATTTCCCTGTAGCAGATGTGCCCGTACCTCTTAGAGCCCAATGTTATCCTTTTCTCCACTCGCTGGTGCAGCTGTGCCAAAAACAGGCATGCTGTATCCAGCAGTGGGGATCGGTGGCGGTGGCGTCGGGAGGCTTCAGAGGCCAAAGGGAATTTAAATCTCATACCTCTGTAAGCCTCCTTCTCTGCAAATGGGTCTCCTCAAAAAGAATAAGACCTGGCATGTGCCATCGCTACTGGATCCACGCCCTCCTATAGCCTCTCCACCACCCATTATGCCCCTGCCCAATTTTTCCCCTCCCTGCCCCATTATGCCTTCCCTCACCCTTCCCGCCTCTCCCATTGACTGACTTGCTTTGGCAGGTGACTGGAGAACTGACAGTGTGCGCTGGAAGGTGTGGCCTTCCTGCTGGCATCCTGGCACTGAGCACACTGCCAGAAAGTGCTTTATGATGCCTTTGCAGCAGTTAGCACTGCTGAAACACTTGTTCGGCTAGCACCAGTGATGTCATTCAGGGGGAACGGACCAGAACGGGCGTTCCGGATCCTAACGGGCTCTGTGGCTGCTTCTGGGTTCCCAACAAGTGCCAATCAAAAGTGAGTTCCTGTTCCTAAATCATTTGAATGACACCACTGGCTAGCGCTATAGAACAATGGGATTGGACTGTCAGCTTAGCCTCATGGAAGAAAGGGGTCATGGTCTCATTTACAGTTGTTGATACATTTTCTTAATGTTTCTCCCAACTCTTTTACATGTATTTCCTGTGGCTTGACCTTTTCCGGAGTTGCCATCTTGCATAGAAACAAGACATAATTGCCTTTTCATTAACTGTTAATAATGCAGTGTATCATCTTTCAGTACAAAGTTGGATAGGCTGCACCTGTCAATATTTTTCTCTTGTATACAGGTATTAAAGACACAGGAGCTCTGTCCCATACGAAGTGAGGCCGCCCGTATCACTGTGTCTCTCTAGGGATTTTTTGCTGTAAAATTCCATGAAATATTCTAAATTGCAGTTACTCTTTTTGAAGAATGGCCCTGTATAGAGAAAAGAAAATTATTAAGGGCCCAATTCTAACCAAATTTCCAGCACTGACGTAGCTGTGCCAATAAGGCATGTTCTATGTTCTGCAGTGGAGTAGTAGTTACCGAGTCCTCCTCAAGGTCAGGGAATGTTCATTTTCTTATCGGCATTGCCCTTACCGTGGTGCTCAAAAGTTGGTTAGGATTGCACCCTAAACTATAGAAGTTACCAGACTACAACCAAGAAAGTGTGGGCCAGTGTGTGGCCTACTAAAAGGGTAGGGATATGAGGAGGGAAACTGGTTTTCCAAAGGAGATTCAATTTCCTCTGCAAGTTATTTATTTTGGAAGGCCCAGCTGTGGTTAGCCAGATCTCGAGCTCTTACCCTTTACAGTTTCCTTAGTGACTTGTCCTGTCATCTTTGATGCTAACTCTCTCTGATGTGGCAGGAAAGCAAAGGCCCTTGAGAATGCCCAGCTGCTCTGGCCATTAAAACAATTGTTCTGTAATTTTTCTTTCTTTAGTGGTTTCTACTGTGTATCTCTGTTCATTCCCTCTTTGTAACTCATCCGAGTGTAGCCTTCAAAGTGAAGAGCATTAGCAGTGCCATGTGATTGAGGAGCGCTCGTGTCTTATTCTAACGTGCACTAAGAATGTATCCAAAATAAATGAAATCTGATGATTATCTTTTGGAAGGTGTGACTTGTTTGGTTTATGAACAAAATCTGTATAATTTGTCTTGGCTCATATTGGCTGTGACACTATTGACATCCTGACCTGTGGTCCTGGACTTGGGTGGTGTTCTAATGTACTAACTACCAGGGATGTGCTTCTGTCGCTGAGCCTGAGTCAGTGAACCCTTGACTCGCAAGTCGTGGCATGCGCCTTTTGCAACTCAACTTGCAGAAAATTTCGATTCACGAGCCATTTTGAGAAACGAGTCGAGTCCTTGAGCAACAACCCCACCTTAAGCCTTCCCTCAAGCACCATACCCCAGCCCTGCCTCCTGGAACCAACCTATGCTCCTTCTACCACATCTGCTGCCATTGAATGCTGACTTCTGGACTGCCCACAAGTTCTTCAGCACAATGCACAGGTAAAGTGGCAAAAAAGTAAGCAAGCATGTGCAAACACACCCACACACAAGCAAGTTGGGACTCAAATCATTTTGAGTCGGGACTCTTTTTCGAAGTCACTGGCCCCAAGTTGCAAGTCAAGTCAGGGTCAGTGTTGTCTACAACATGAGTCAACTCGAGTCTTGAAAAAGCAGCATTTTGCATGACTCGGGTACAGTCATTGTGAGTCAAGTGCCCATCCCTGTTAATTACATGCATATTCACCTGTTATAGCTTCACCCTGCTTTGTGGAGCGTGTCTGAAATGTCGGACATACTGTCTTTTTCCTGATGGTAACCAGAGTGCCACAATAGATTGTAAACTCCATGTCTATCCACTTGTGTTCCCAAGACTCGGAGAACTCTAGGAGTTCCCACAAAGCCTGTCTGTCTTGCTATACCTCACAAAGGTTCTAACAAGCAGTACAAAAGTTGCTGGTTTTGTGCTTTCCCAACTTCCAGGTAGTTTTCTGCAACTTTTGGCCAGGTTCTACTGGGTAGAGAACCATGTGGAACTTGGATCTCATGATAGGTTGAGCCACCGTTTCTACAAATAGGGTTAACTTCCATCTAAGGCTAGGGCTGCAATCCTATACACACTTCCCTGATGGGGAAAGAGAGGGGAAAACAGGACAAGCCATAGAGTGAGATGCCTAAGAGCGCAATCCTAAACTGGAGTTTGGCCGGCATAAGCCAGCAAAGTTTGGCCAGCACAAGTGTTTTTGGACTACTCTCGGAGTCAGGGAGAATGGCTCATGTCTTTGTGCTGGCCTCTTTGACTCTGAAAGTGGTCTAAACATACTTTACAGTGTCCCTTGTACTGGCCAAACTTTGCTGGCTTAGTTTATGCCGGCCTAACTCAGTTTAGGATTGCGCCCTCAGGCAGTGTTTCTCAAACACTGAGAGCCCTTAAGAGCCCTGGGGCTCTCTGAGACCCTTGGGGGTCTCCACAATCGCACCATAAGCAGCCACCATCAGATCATACTTTGCCACTTTGTGCATGTGCTGGCACTCAGGGCTTCCTGAGACTCCAAACATGCATCCTCAAGACTCCATTTAGGAGTATACAGGGCTCCAGAGACTTAAAAGTTTGAGAACTGCTGTTCTAAGGAAAAGGCATCAGGAGAGGGGAGAGATCATTAAAAAAAATGTCAAAGCCAATTTCATGTTGGGTTGGTTGGGTTTAAAGGTATGTTCTATATTAAATACTATGGCTTTTAATAAATGTTTCTTCTGCTTCAGTAGAGAGGAGGAGGAAGATACAAAGACAGCTCTAAGGACAAGTTTGACCTGAGGTAAACTGTGGTATAAATGACCCCTTATGATGGATGAGTTTGGAAACATTTCAGAACCAAGAATGAATAAGGCAGTGAATAAGGCTTATAACCGTGAATGGGTTAAGTGCAGCAGAACACGAACATGATGTTCCCTATAGCCTGAGAATTGCAGGTTGCAACAATTGCAGGTTGTTACAAATTGTTCCCTACTCCAGGAAATATCTGATGCTGGATTCTAGATAAACCAACATCACAACACATTATTGGTTTGATGCTGCATGCAGCGGTACCATTGCTCATTCTGGCTGGAAGGTTGTACAGTAAGTTATGTAATTCAATGCACAGAGGCCAGCTCGCCTTTGGTTCTAGTGAAAATTTTGCAAATGTCAATCAGAGCAGTGCACATGCAGGGTTGCGTAGGTATGTGTGTGCTCGTTTTGATGTATCTTTCCCATCAGAATTCTATGTTGTGAGCTGTATTAATAAGGCACAAAAGGAACAGTTTCCACTGTATATCATGTGTGATAAAGTTTCCCCAGAACGAATGTCTGTCTATTTGCCCTTGTTTTACAATTAACACAGCAGAGGGCATTCAATCTGCTACGTGGCATGCATACATGAACTAAATGCCAGGCCCTGCTGAGGTGAAGGGGGTCAAAGAGGCACTGCTTGTAGCTGCTAAGCGGTAACCAGCAAGTGTTGACTTTGGGCTGAACTTACACAATCAAGGTCAGGAGCAGGATTTGCTTGCAACTTGGATAAGGTTTGTTGACTATTTGAGGGCTATCAAAGGCAAAGTGTGTAATAGGAACAGGACATTGCTATCAAGTGGTAGAATTAAAAAATAATCAGAGGCCCAAGGTAGGACAGAGAATAAACAGATATAGGCCACGAATAATCCATTGAGACAGCCATGGCTAGAGAAGAGCTGTTACAGTAGGAGGAATACATTTTCGTCCAAGCAAAACAGGGTAGTAAATCACAAAAAGGTCCTGAAATGGTGGGGACAGTTTTGCATTTATTTTCTTTTAAAAGGGCTATGTGATTTCTCATCTGTTTAGCTGAATAGGCAATTAGCCTTCAGTAAAATTTACAATAAACTCCCTAAAAATAGTTCTAAAACAACCCAGGGAATAGGGAAGGGAAAAGTGTCTTGCTAATCACTGCTGGTTTTACAGGGCTCAAGCCTACCCAAGTTTTTTGTGCCAATGCAGCTGCAATGCAGCCCCAAGGTAAGCAAATATTCCCTGACCTTGAGGAGGCCTCCCTGCCTCCCCCTCCACCACAGAATGCAGCACACACCATTGGGGACATCCACATCAGGGCTGGAATATTGGATAGGATTTGGCCCACAGGGACCGGCATAGCTAATGAAAGTGTAGCCCAGGGCAGAGGGCAAAATAATGCCCCGGAAGTGAAGTCACAACAGGAAGTGACATCACAGTTGTATTTTTGTTTCCTTAGGCTTTTTAAAACAACTTTTGATAAAGATACTACACTCCAGTTTGTTTAATTGCATTCTGCATTAAATTCCACATCAAATGGTATATAACGTGATGGTATTTTGGCCACTAGTGCCAAACTCAGCTTGTGGCCCCTCTAAGGCTTGTTGCAACTGCACCCTCTGCACTTCTTTAGCTACGCCCCTGCGCCCTATCTAACAGCACCCAGGACAATAATGCAGGAATGATACATACTTCAATTCAGCCATTTTAATTGTAGCTACCTCCTGAGAAGGGGCTTTGGAAACTTGAGAAGTTTGAGGATCTTTGAGAATTCCTGGAGAATAGGTGAGGTGCTGGAGGACTGGAGAAAAGCAAAGCTTACCCTATCTTTAAAACGAGAAAAAGGAAGTTCCAGGAAATTTTTGATCAGTGAGTTTTATGTCAATCCCTGGAAAACTCCTGGAGAAGATTGCTAAATGAAATGTCTGCGAGTACTTAGAAAATAATTAGAGTCCTTTCTAGAAGCCAACACGAGTTCGTCAAGAACAAACAAATCTCATCTTCCCTAGAGTAACTAGTCCATAAATCATGAGAAGGCCAAGGGCACAGTATGCCTAGATTTCAGGAAAGCATTTGACTTTTGATTTCAGGAAAGCATTTGACATAGGCATACCTATGCCGTATGGCCACCTCCTAAGTCTGTCAGCGAGGCCGCGCAGCCCGAATTGGGCGCAGATCCAAGGAGCACATAGGGGAGGCTGGAGCCTCCCCTATGGTAAAGGAGCGGCACATTCCCTTGCCGCAGGAGGCTCCAGCCTCCCCCCCACCCGGCACTCCCGGCTGGCTGGCCGGCGCTGGTTGGCTGGCGCTGGCTGGCCGGCGCTCCTACCCCAAAGCTGGGTAGGATTGCGCCATAATAATGTTTTCTGTAAATGAGCTTTTCACACGTTTCCCAGAACAGACAAGCCTTTAATTGTCCAGATCTCCTCTAGTGGTGTGAATTAGTTGCCTTCTGGTCTGCTGGCCTGGATGCTTATTTAAAGACAAGTTACATATGCTACACAGGAATGCTCTATCACAACGGCATTAATTGGTGTGTTTCTCACTGTATACAGGTGCATACTTGTGTAGTGGCAAGTTTGCATGCCTTAGGGTTGTGTAGTAGGCTCATTTTCTTTTCAGGACATTTCTGTGCACACCTCCTGATGTACAAGGACTTTGTCATTGGTTCTTATCACTGGGGATCTGCAGTTTGTCCTCATGATAGATACAGCTGCTTTGTCCTGTGTTGATTTGAATTCAGACAGTGTGGTGCACTGTAGAGTTCTGACAGCGCAATCCTAGAAATTGTGTGAACTTAGCGCCGATCTGGAAGTGCCGATCTGTACCCCCGCATCAGCACCAAGGCAACTGGACCAGCGCTACAGGCAGCACCCTTCCTGTTGCACCTGCCCTGTGCCTTCATTGTGTTGGCTGAAGTCAGCTGGCACGTGGGAGGCTCCGTATCCATCTGGACCCAGGATTGGTGGGGGGTTGGGGACGGGATGTGGGCGGGTCCAGAATACAGCCATCAGGCCAAATCCTCTACCTGTTTGGGAGGCTGCTCGACCCCGATTTGGGCTGAACGGTCTCGGCTCTGCACCTGCTGTTTAGCACGCACAGATCTGAGGAGCCCATAGGGGAGGCTGGAGCCTCCCCAACGGTAAGGGTGTCAATGTGCCCTTGCTGTTGGGAGGCTCCAGCCTCACCTATACTGTGCTGGATTTGGCACAGGCCAGCTGGTCTTGCTAATACAGCGCAGTATTACAGTGCCCTGAATGTGGAAATGGGAAAGAAGGAAAGATGGAAGGGCACCAAATGCCAGAATGAGGATAGGAGACCTCAAAGATGCACAGTAAATGGTTTATTAGCCTGTTTTGAGCTACAAGTCTATAGGCTCCTCCTCTGGAGAAACAATTCAGATGGTTCTTCCATATTATCTTATAGTGAAGAGATGGGGTATCAGACAGTTTTAGTTACCTTTAACGTGTTGGGCCAATAACCCATCCTATGAGCATCTTTGAGATCTCCTATCCTCATTCTTACATACAGAAATGAAAAGCTCAAGTTTGAATCCTCATCCACCCATGAAAGCAAGTTGAATGGTCAACTTGGCCAAGATCATTTGAGTGTTCTTGGGTAAATCAGTGACTCTCATCTTAACTTACAAGTTGTCATAAGGCCAAAACACGTGCTCATCAAAAAAGAAGAAAAACTGATACTTATAAAATCAATACATAAAATACATTTTAATCCCAATAGAAATCAAATAGGTACAGGAAATCATGTAAATTAACCTTGAGAGCAAGAAGATAGAACAGAGCAATATGAAAGAGTACTGTGTAGAGTTCTGGTTGCTGCATCTCAAAAAGCACTTAGTAGATCTAGAAAAAGTACAGAAGAGATCAACCAAAGCGATTACTGGGCTAGGGCACCTCCCTTATGAGGAAAGGCTGGGGCTCTTCAGTCTAGGAAAGGTGCCTGAGGGAGGACATGATTGAGACATACAAAACTGTGCAGAGGATGGATAGAGGTATGTTCTTTTCCCTCTCTCACAACACCAGAACTGGGGGACATCCACTAAAATTGAGCACAGGAAGTTAGAAAAAAATAAAATACTTTTTTACCCAGCAAATAATTCATCTATGGAACTCCTGCCACAGGAGGTGGTGAAGGCATCTGGGCTGGGTGCCTTTAAAAGAGGATTGGACAGATTTCTGGAGGAAAACTCCATTACGGGCTTCAGGCCATGACGGGTGGTGCAACCTCCTTTAGAAGTATGCTACCTCAGAATGCCAGGTGCAAGGGAGTTGCAACAGGTATGCAGGCATCTTGTTGTCTTGTGTGCTCCCTGAAACATCTAGTGGGTCACTGTGAGATACAGGAAACTGGACTAGATGGGCCTTTAGCCAGATTCAGTGGGGCTGTTCTTATGTTCTTCTAAGAGAATGGCTCAGCACAGGCCCACTCAGTATCCCAAAATCCAATGTTCTATCCAGTCATAATGTTCCTTGTGTGTGAATGAATTCTTTTAATCCAAGGTCTTTCAACTCAAAGCAGAGGGCTGAGTTTTCCATTTGGATTGGCATGGCATGGAATTAATTTTGGGCTGCTGTTCTGTTGATCTTGGATTGAGATGGTGACGATCACATGAATGATAGTCACATATTTCTGATCAAATTCCACATGCAAACTGTTTCCCCCACTCTCGCTCATACGGAAACACACACTACAACTATCGTATCTCAAACAAGTGGAAGATAAAATGGAGCAACTGGTGATGTAGGCTGTAATGTTTTTTTCCAGACAACTTGAATGCATGATGATAAGAACCGGTACCAACCACTGCTTACAAGAAAATGGACAACACAAAGCATTTGCTTCTCTGATTAAGTAGGTCTTGAGATTAAAGGTCTCTTAACACTATTCAGAAAGAATCTTAGTGCCAAGTATTGTTGACCCTTTGATAAGGCTTTGATCTGGGCCTTTGCTTTATGTGGGTGGAGAAAACGGGTCTACAAGGTATATAAGAAGAGAGCCTGGGATTCTTTCTCTCACCTAGTGTCAAGGACCAAATTGCAGGGACAAAAGAATTCACTTTTGAAATTGCAATCAAAAAAAGAGCACCATGAAGTGGCTGCTGGTTGCCTTGGTGTGCCTTCACCTCAGTGAGGCGATTGTCAAGTGAGTATGGAATAAGGGCATGGAAGCCCTCTTTGTTGCTTCTCAGCTTAAGTTGCCTCTCGTAAGCAAAAGAAGAGAGTAGGAAATAGAAGGGGGTCATAGTGGGGTGGCACTGGAACCTGGCCAGCCCAGGCTCAATCTGCCTTTGAGATGAGAGCAGGGAGTGCTATGGGGGGGCAGTGCAGGGTTTTGCTCCAGTCCCCCTGCAATTGCCAGTATTGAGTCGTAGTCTCGATGTACACCAATAGTTCAGCTTTCTGACTCATACATGCTCTTTGGAGACTCAAGGAGACAGTGCTGCTGGCAGCCATCCTCTGTTTGTCCTCAGCATATCAAAATCATATGGCTTATGAGTATGAGAGCTCCTGTTTTAACCTTTGTGGCTAATAGTCCTATCTTCATGCTACTTTTGCCTTAGAGACAAACCAGGAGCCCCTTATTTGCCTTTGAGATAATAATCTAAATCTGCAATTTTCAACCAGTGGTCCACAGATATGCCATGGGAGCTTGAGGGTATGTCATTTATTACGAGTAGATCTACTGAGGGATGTGAGACCCCTATTGGCAGCACAGTGTGTCTTGTCATTTGTCCAAAAACTAATGATGTGCCTTGAGTATGTTAGCACCTTGTCAGTGTGCCGTCAGAAGAAAACGGTTGAAAATTGCTGCTCTAAATAGACAATATATATTTATATTTATTTCAAACCCCCCCATTTTGAACACAAGTGATCACACAAGTGATTAAAGTGACTTACACATAAAAATAAAAGCAATTCTACAACAAATTAAATGGATAGAAATTAAAACAAGACAAGCAAAAACGATAAGCAGAGCTAATTAAAGCAGGCCCACACCCAGTAAAAATTACTTTAGTTATTAGGGGTACAATCCTATCCAACTTTCCAGCACTGACATAGCTATGCCAATGGGGCATGTGCAGCATCCTGCAGTTGGGGGGGCAGTCGTGGATGCCTCCTCAAGATAAGGGAACGTTTGTTCCCCCACCTCAGAGCAGCATTGCCCTTACCCTGGGGCTCGAAAGTTGGTTAGGATTTTGCCCTGAGAGCTTTACTAGAGCACAGGGAGAACTGCAGCCATTGCTAAGCAGGCAGAAACAAGAATACAGGAAGAGAACTCATAACTTAGATGGAGCCCAGCAGAATTGCCCAAGGAGTTATGCAATTGCCTCATGTTGAAGGATTCCATCAATGCCCAAAGGATATCTCCATGAAAGCTCAAGGTAGGGAGTGTTTATAGCTGTCTTTGTGACTCTGTCTCTAACTATCCATCCCATTCAGAGTTCCACTGAAAAGGTTCAAGTCCATGCGCGAGGTGATGAAAGAGAATGGCATCGTTGACCACCGTCGTTATGACCCAGCCAGCAAGTACTTCAACCAGTTGGCCACAGCCTATGAGCCCCTGGCAAACTACATGGACGTGAGTATCTGATCTGGTCGGCTAAGGCAAGAAACTGTCAAAAACCAGGATGGATACCAAAGGAGAATGGACTGGGCTTTCAACAAGCATGCAATGTGGAATCAGAAGACCAGTCTTCAGTGAATTTTAGTGCTTTAGATTGGGTGCTATTAAGAGAACTGTACACTACAGTGTACACTACACTACTGTACTACTGTAACGTTACTGTACACTACAATGAGAATGTTACTATATGCTATAATGAGATAATTCTAAAGTAAAAGGGAGAGGGGATAGAACGTAAATTCAGGTAGGAGAAAATGTAGAATTAGAATATGGAAATATAGCAGGTAGCATAGATTTAGTCATGATCACTGAGCATCATCTTACATATCATTAACATTGAACCACACTGGAAAAACGTGATGGTGTTATGTTTGTAATAGTGATTTGGCCACATGGAGAATATCAATAGCTTTTAGAACCCTCTAGATCAGTGGTTCTCAAACTTTTTAGCACAGGGCCCACTTTTTAGAAGGACAATCTGTCTGGGACCCCCAGAAGTGATGTCATGGCTGGAAGTACCGTTATTATGACACCAGAGCCTGCTGCTTTCTTGAGAAGGCAGCAATAAGTTGGGCTATGTCACCCTATTTTTCAGTTACTTCTCAGCTATTTTTTAGTAGCAAAGTGAATCAGAAAGAACAAGCCTATTTACAACCTTGACACAAGCAAAATAACCACACAATCCTCACCCGTTCCAGCATCCCATCTTCCCATATTTTCAATATGGCTGCTCTAGGTGCTTAGCAACCCACCTGAAATTGATTGGCATCCTACTAGTGGGCTCTGACCGACAGTTTGGGAACCACTAGATACAGGTGGACCATTTTCTAAAACATCTATCCCTTAAATATCTGTTGTCTTCTGGAAATATTTGTGATTTGCAGCCATTCATACAGCTGTAGATATTACAATCTCATGATATGATTACCATAGTTGGCCAAACAGCTAGTCCTTGGCAGCTTTTGCTCTTCCTAAGTTGCAAAATGTTCTATTGCATATGCTGGGATGTTATGTGGATGACAATGTGAGGAGGCTGTTGCTGATGGCCATAATGTCCTTCTTTCTCTAGATGTCTTACTATGGAGAGATCAGCATTGGAACTCCAGCTCAGAACTTCATGGTTCTCTTTGACACTGGGTCATCCAACCTCTGGGTATCATCTGTCTACTGCCAGAGCCAGGCTTGCAGTGAGTATTTTTGGGCTCCCTAAAGTTTTGATCCACTTAAAGCATCAAAGAAATATTTCAAAGTGGAAAAGAAGAATGTTTCCTTTTCTTATATATGGCCACTGAAAATTAGATTCAGTGTCAGTCGATGGGGATTGATGGGTACACACAGGCAGGGAATTAAAAACCTGGCTTTGTTAATGAACTCAAAAATGATACCTTTTTGGTGTGTTTTTTCTCCACAATTTATATCACTAGCAAACCACCCACTGTTCAACCCCAGCCAATCTTCCACTTACTCCACCAACGACCAAACCTTCTCTTTGCAGTATGGAACTGGCAGTCTCACTGGGCTCTTTGGCTATGACACTGTAACAGTAAGTATTAGTGCTCCACTCCCTAAGAGGAAGGCATTGTGACTGTAGGTTTTGTTTCAAGTTATGAATAATGGCTTTCTACAAAAACAATAAATGGATAGCACTAAATAGGGGCTAGAAAGGTGTCTAACAAGCTACAAGTGGGTCCTCTTTATCAGCAGATTCAGTATCCATAGATTTATATAATTGCAGATTCCAAACCTGCAGCCAGGAACCCACCAACCTTGTTCTGGTCACGTCCAGGAGGCTTTCTGAGACCTGTAGAGGCCATGCATAGCCTCTATGGGACTCAGAATGCCCTCAGAAGGGAATTCTTGGAAGAGACTTTTCTGAGGCCTGTAGAGGCTGTGTGCAGCCTCTACAGGCCCCAGAAACGCTTTGGATGCAACCAGAATGAGGTTCCAGTCATGTTTGGAGGCCCTGTTGGTCTGCAACCTGTGGATTTCCTTATCTGCAGTTTTTGATATTCACGGTAATCTGAAAATGGATCCCCTGGCACAACCTGTAATTCAAAGTATTGAGATCAGGCAGATAAAGAAACCTATTGCCAGAATAAAGTACTTGAAGCTCTATATAGTACACCTCAATAATGGGTTTTTCATATTCCACAAATGAGCCCAGAGGCAGAGGGAGGGTATGGCAGCATAGGGCACAAGCCCTGGAGCGCCATAAGGCGGGGGGCGCCGTTGGCATGCCCCCCGCGCCCCTCCGTCGCGCCCTGAGCCGCTCGAGTACTCCAGAGCATAGAGAGCTTGTGCCAGAGTGGCTCCAAGTCGGCACGTGCCCTTTCTGCGTTCTGCGCAGGCCACTCTGGCGCTAGCTGTCTGCTAGCACGACTCCCCCAGAGCACAGAGAGCTCGCGCCAGAGCGGCCTGCACAGAAAGGGCGCACGTCTTAAAGCTCCTTGGCGCACGCCGACTCGGAGCCGCTCTGGCACGAGCTCTCTGTGCTCTGGGAGTCCCCAGAGCACAGAGAGCTCGTGCCAAAGTGGCTCCGAGTTGGCGCGCGCCCTTTCTGCGCAGGCCGCTCTGGCGCGAGCTCTCTGTGCTCTGGGGGAGTCCCCGGCTGGGAGACCATCCATGTGTCTCCCCCAGCTTCAGTTGAAGCCGAGGGACATGCACAGAAGCCCCGCCTCTTGTCGCTGACGTCATGACACGTCATGATGTCACGGCATGGGGCGCAACACGTGCCTTGCCCTGGGCGCGGGCAAGGCACGCTACGCCCCTGAATGAGCCACAGCCCTGAATTAATTCTCCTGTTCTTAATATCATCTGAGAATTCTTGCCAAAACAATGTGTCTCTGAATATTGTGTATGGCTGCTGCCAAGATGTTGTCCACCCTAGCTCAGCCCAATCCCTCCCTGAACTATCCCTGCCGCCACTTAACCTGCTCTGATGGGCACTCTGTCACCCACCACTGGCGATGTGGGTCTGCCCAGCTACAGTACCATTGCTGGTGGGTTGCAGAATGGCAGCAAAGCTGGGGCAACAGAGTATCACACCTGTAGGACTGGGCCATCATTGTGTTATGAGATTACTACAGTCAAATACAGTAGGTTTCTGCAAGTCTTGTTGCCACCTATTTAATCTACACAGACTCATCTGAGTCATCCTCAGGCCTACATTCATTTTGTACTTATTTTGTCCCTCTCATTCCCATGGCCTTGACTCAGAACAACTTTGCATGATGCCATTCGGTCAAATCTCTGGAGGACCACTATCGCTCCTAGGGATGCCACCTTTTCTACGGCACCAGTATGACGATTGATGATTTACTGCTGGGGCAACATAGCAGCTAGTGAACATTGTGCTATTATAGGGATTGTTATACTCCATTCAAAATATTATTAACTGCGTATACTAAACTGGGTTATAACATTTTGAAGGTGTTAATGGACGAGAGGTAACTGTGTTTGTGTCTGTACTTCACGTCATTTCCTCTATATCAAATGGACAGAAAATCACAACAGGAACTCTCTTCTCTTCATTACTATGATCCCAGACTGATTTCCTTCTCCCTTATATTCTGAATGACTCAGATCACTGGTTTCTCTGTCTGGTTAAATGCAAAATGGTTAAATGCAAATTTATGATTTTCAGACAGTGCATTAAACTCTATGCTACAGAACAATCTTCTTGGAATGTTGCAATCCTTAGTACTTACTTCTGCCCTTTCCTTCCATTCCCTTTTAGATTCAAGGCATTTCTATTACCAACCAGGAATTTGGCCTGAGTGAAACTGAGCCTGGCACTAATTTTGTTTATGCCCAGTTTGATGGTATCCTGGGTTTGGCTTACCCTGCCATTTCTTCTGGTGGTGCCACCACAGTGTTGCAGGGGCTGATTCAGGAGAACCTTCTTGATGCTCCTCTTTTCAGCTTCTATTTGAGTGGGTAAGGACGGAACCATATATATTTTCTTGGCATTTTCCCTGCCTCAATCTATTCCATAATTCTTGTATTCATTTTCTCTTAGGCTTCCTATTATCCACAGCAAAGTTCAATATAAACAAGAGAAAACCTTTTCTTATTTTGTTTACACTGTTTTTAGCCTAGAAGTGATGTTCCCCTTCATTTAATCAGTGATGGGCAAATGGGATACTGAATCACAGCACATTTTTTATTCTAGCTTCTAGCATAATTTCAGGGCACAATCCTAATCTACAGTTAGGCTGGTACAGGCCAGCAAAGTTTGGCTGGCACAAGGGACACCGTAAAGAGTCAGAGTCAGAGAGGCCAGCATGCAGATGTGCGCCATCCTCCCTGACTCTGAAAGTGGTCCAAACATGCTTTATTGTGGCACTAATGCCAGCCAAACTTTGCTGGTTTAACTGTGTGAGCCTGACTTCAGGTTAGGATTGAGTTCTCATTCTTTCCCACACAAGGCTGTCCCATGAAAGGACTCTCCAAATGCCAGAGGTGGGTTCTTTCTGCATTTCTACTGACTAGTTCAACTATTTATTGAGAACAAGAGAAATTAATGCCTTGAAGCATATTTTGTTTACTATAAACATTTATACCCTGCCTTTCCAGTTAAAAAAAACTGCACAAGGAGGTTTCCATTAATAAAATCAACATAATATTAACATTAAAACACAACAACCAGGCAGACAAAACAACAGGCAAAGACATAGCAGCAATCGAAACAGGCAAAATGCATTACATGTAGTGCTAATATTGACCCTGAACTCTTTGGAAAGTCCATATGCTGTCAGAGAAGTGGACCAAGAAGTGGGCGCAATCCTAACCTGGAGCGTCACAAACACACCATAAAGTGTTTGAGTCAGGGAGGGTGGCATTTTGCCTCCCATTTGGCCTCCCTGACTCCAAACGCACTTTACAATGTATTTGCGAAACTCCTGGACTGGCACAAGTGACATGTGCCAGCCAAACTCAACGTTAGGATTGCCCCCTGAATGTTATCCCTGCCCCAGAATTGTTTAAAATAAAATATCAGTTGATTTTTGCAAGCCAAATAGCTTTTAACTGTAGGCATGTGATTGATTCATGAATTGCAGAGCAATCACAACCTGCCTGCAAAGTCTCAGGCATTGTTATCTCTTTCAGAGTTTTGCTTTTTCTTCTGTAGATCTGGAGACTTACAGAGGTCTCAGGAATTGGGTGCTTTCTAGGATGAGTTATAAATCATGACTTTTTTTTCTTTTCCTGTGCATTTGTGCTGTTTAGGCAAGAGAGCAGCCAGTATGGTGGTGAACTTGTCTTTGGAGGAGTGGATACCAGTCTGTACTCTGGTCAGATTGTTTGGACTCCAGTCACTCAAGAAGCTTACTGGCAAATTGGAATTGAAAGGTAAGGCTGTGCTCATTGATGTTACCTACTCAAGAGTTTGTTCTTGTGTGGAGGCTTGAGTTTGCATGAAGTGAATAATGCATTGTGTTTGGGATTTGGTACTCTCTAGATGTGGGATAACTTCTCTTGAATCTCTCGTCCAATTAGTAAAAAAAAAAAGCCAATTGAGAAAGACGATGGCTCCCTTTCCTTAGGAGGTAGACACTTTGAATTAAATGCAATCTCACCAGCTCTTGTTGATTCCTTGTCAGTACCAAATGCAAGGAAGCATGACATCTGGGGTGTCACACTTCCTTGCCTTACTGTCTAACAGAAATAGGTGGGGGAACTGCTCACATCTTTTCAACTTGATTTCTCTAGCTTCTACATTGGCAACCAGATCAGTGACTGGTGCAGCCAGGGATGCCAGGCAATTGTGGACACTGGAACGTCCCTCCTCACTGCTCCACAGCAGGTCTTTGGAGAGCTGATGCAATACATTGGTGCTGAGGAAGACAGCAATGGTCAGGTAGGGGAAAGCAGCCATGTTTAGGGAGGATTATGATTCATAGATGGAGACTATTGCATATCTGTACTCATGATAGTTAGCATGTTCCTATAACTTGCCTCTCCCCACTTTGGATGAGTGTTCTTTAGTACTCAAAAGTATCATTGTCTTATTTATTTATTATTTATATAGCACCATCAATGCACATGCTAGTGTACATAGGAAGGAAAGATGCATCCCTGCCCTGAGAAGTTTACAATCTAGTTTTGACAACTCATTTCACTTCTGGAGAGGAGTATGTTATCCAATCACTGGAAAACTCCTAGAATAGATTATCACTGTGCCACAGTCACTAGCTCTCAACTTCTCTTTGAAGAAGACCATCATTCTAGTTGCAACAAGAAAAAATGTGCTTTGTAATCCCTATTGATTTTGGGATGTATGAAGCTTAACTGTGACTGAAATACAATGTAACTTTGTCTTCTCCTTCCATAGTATGTGGTCAGCTGCAGCAACATTCAGAGCATGCCAACCATCACATTTGTCATCAGTGGAAACTCTTTCCCTCTGAGCCCTTCGGCCTACGTCCTTCAGGTATGCCATTCTATTGAAGAGCTAATCCCAGGCATACAGTTTGTCCTGGTGCATCAGACTCTTGAAATTGCTTGATACTTCTGCTGGACAAATCATACTTAGGGCCAGTTATCCAATTCACATACTTGTTTGCAGTAACATTCTAGTAGTATACTTTATAAGTAATGGCTTACTTAACATGGTTTACCCCAGTGCTTGAAAAATAGGAGGGGAAAGAGTGAGGGCGCAATCCTAACCTGGAGATAATAGACTGGCACAGTTAGGCCAGCAAAGTTCGGCCGGCCCAAGGGCCACCGTAAAGCACATTTGGACAACTCTCAGAGTCAGGGAGGATGGTGCACATCTGTGTGCTGCCCTCTCTGACTCCTAGAGTGGTCCAAACATACTTTACAGTGTCCCTTGTACCAGCTGAACTTTGCTGGCCTAACTGCTCCAGCCTAACTCCAAGTTAGGATTGCACCCTGAATTTCATAAACTCATTTGGCTATATCGTGCCCCCATATCCTTCTAAAAATAGTAGTTAAAGGGGACAAAGCAAAAGTAAGACAGCTAGTGTCTCCCTGCCCCATCTATAATTTGAGCACTGTTTTTTCCTCCCTGCACACCATCTGCATGCAGGAAAACAATGTGATGAACATAGCATCCTTAGTAGACTTTTGGGGAACTTCCAGCACAATCCTTTGCATGTTTTCTCAGAGATAAGCTCAATTGTGTTTAGTGCATCTTATTCCCACATAAATGTGCACAAGACTGCAGCATTAGTCACCATTATTTATACCCCCTAGTCCTATATGGCAGGAAATAGGTATTTACCAGGTAAGCTGCGGATGTCCCAGAGTTGGAATTGACATAGTACCAGCAAGCACAACTGCACCATTCCTTCTTGGATTGTAGTTTGTATCCTAAGGTCTGTACAAAAGTACCTAGGTGCATGCTAAGGCATACCAATTTTTTTTTGCCACCAAAGCATAAATATTTAGAAAGATGACTAAAATATTAAAATTAAATGTTCAGACTCTAGCAACCCAATCCTATGCATGTTTACTTGGAAGTAAGCTCTTGTTAATTGGGATGGATAGCCCAACTCTCCCTAAATCCTGCATAGTGATGCAGTGGCACCAGCATGGACTACACTACATCCTCTTGGGATAAAGGACATTTGTTCCAGCAGCTGCAATGGGCCAACTTGGACTTATGCTAGCAATATTGGGAGGGTATCAACTAACAGTAGTTGATCAGTTAACCCAATCTGCCCACCCCCATTGCCACCTTGTTCTGCCCTTTCCTGCCCCATTCAACCACCTTCCTGCCCGCTCAGGCTTTATCTGCTCTGGTGGGCTTCCCAATTACTGCTGGCCCCAGTAAGAAGGCTCCAGCCTTCCCACCAGCATACCTGAGCCTTGCACTGTCACAAAGTGCTTTATGGTGCCAGCAGAATACATATTCCACCATTGCAGGCCCTCAAATGGATTTGGCTGTTAGCAATGGATGAGACTGCAGCTGCAGTATGCATGTTGAAAGGGAACATTCCCATTTGGCACTCCAAATTTATGCCACACTTTTGACAAGCCAAAGATATTTGACTCCAGAGAGATTTACTGGAGGGAATGCAGTTGATCTGTATGCAGGTTCAATCCCTGGCATCTCTAGGTAAGACTGTGAAAGATCCCCACCTGAAATCCTAAGAAGCTGCTGTCAGGCAATGAATAGAAGACATAGAAGGCAGCCCCCAATCCATTAAGTCAAATGTGTGCTTTTTCCTCCACAGAACAACAATGGCTATTGCAGCATTGGCATTATGCCCACCTATCTGCCATCCCAGAATGGACAGCCTCTGTGGATCCTTGGTGATGTCTTCCTCAGGTCCTACTACTCCGTTTATGATGTGGGCAACAACCAAGTTGGTTTTGCAGCAGCAGCATAAAACGTCCAGCACCCTTTGTGCTGCTCCAGCCTACTTCTTGCTTCTTTTCCTCCTGTTCTTCATGCTGGTACCCACCCACTCAGCCCACGGGCCTCCCTTTCGAAGGACCTGAGTGCTTTTCTGTTCCCAAATCTGAAATATCTCCTGTGAAAATCCATAACCTGATGGTGGCCTTCTCTCAGAAACTGCAAGCAAGCAAATAAATAAATAAGATCATTACACAAATAACAGTTACATCTGTGTGATTTTTGCCTCACCTTTTTGTGAGAACATGGCTTATGAGGACTGCCTTGCGGGGAGCAGGGGAATGAAAGTGCCCCAAGTCTTTCCTAAACTGCTCAACTTAAGCATTTTGAATTCAGAATTCCTTGTTGTATCTTTTAGTGGGAATAGCCCCCAACTTTATTTTGAAACTGAACCGAACAGTGGTTCAATCAAAGTGCAGAATTTCTTACACTTCTTCTTAATACCTCCCAGTTCTCTGCAAGGTGAAAGTGGGATAGGAGGATTATTAATTATATGCAAGGGGAGCGGAGTTGGTCTACACATAACTCTGTAAATGCAACTTGAAATAGCTTCAGCTTGGGGGTCTCCTTCATGCTTTACTTGCAATGTGAAGCACGTGTTCTATGTTGTCATGCCAGCACCACTGACATGCATATTATTTTATTATTATTTATTAAATTTCTACCCCGTCTTTCTGCCTGAAGGCACTCAAGGCGGCATTACAAATTTAAAACACAATAAAATAATTCCATCAATTAAAAGACAATAATTAAAAACAATATTAAAAAAACATACAACAAGCCAATCCCATGGATCATAAAATGTACAAAGATATAAAAAGGATGCAAAAAAGCCAGCCAGCCTGTCAGCAACTAAAAGCCTGCTGAAACAAAAAGGTCTTCAGCCCCTGCCGAAATACCGCCAAAGAGGGAGCAGTTCTTAACTCTAAGGGGAGGGTATTCCAAAGTTGGGGTGCCACCGCCAAGAAGGCTCTCCTACTGGCCGCCACCCCTCTCACCTCTCCTGGTGGCGGCACAGTCAAAAGGGCCCCCCCAGATGACCTCAGAGTACGGGTAGGATTATATGGGAGGAGGCGGTCCCTCAAATACCCTGGGCCCGAGCCGTAAAGGGCTTTAAAGGTCAACACCAGCACTTTGAATTTGGCCCGGAACAGAACCGGCAGCCAGTGTAGTCGCCGAAGCAACGGCTCGACAGAGTCAAACCGATGTGCCCCGGCAACCACCCAAGCAGCTGCAGTCTGTACTAGTTGTAATTTCCGGACCATCTTCAAAGGCAGCCCCACGTAGAGTGCATTGCAATTATCTAATCTAGATGTCACTAGGGCATGGGTCACTGTGGCCAGGTCCGCGCAGCTCAGGTACGGTCGCAGCTGGCGGATCAGCCGAAGCTGAGCAAAGGCTCCCCTGGCCACTGCTGACACCTGAGACTCCAGGTGCAGCTGTGAATCCAGGAGAACCCCCAAGCTGCGGACCTGCTCCTTCAGAGGGAGTGCAACCCCATTCAGAGCAGGGCGATAGTCCAATACCCGAGCTGTGGATTTCCGGACCAAAAGCACCTCTGTCTTATCCGGATTTAATTTCAGCTTGTTCCATAATATGGAAACGCTGACCATTGGAAGCTGTCATGCTGAGTCAGACCATTGGTCCATCTAGTTCAGTATTATCTACTCTGATGGGCTCTCCACGATCTCAGGCAGAAGTTATCTGCTACCTAATCCTTTACTTGAAGGTGGCAGCAGAGGCGTTTCTAACCTATGGCACCATGGGACACGAGCCCTGGGGCGCCATAAGGTGGGGGCGCCGTGCCAACGGCACCCCACCTTCAAATTTGTGCATCCCGAGCCGGCGCGCCCCGAGCAGGCTGCAAAGGGATGTTGCTGCTCGTCAAAACTACATGTCCCAGGATGCATCGGGAGGCAGAGGGATGAATGAGGAAGGGGCGGTGGAGAGAAAAACTTGAGAAGGGGCTTCCATTGGAGCCAAGGAATGACCTTGGTCGGGGCCAGTGAAGGAGCGGTGAAGACACAGCTGAGGTTTGTGTTTGGAGGGGCTCCGACCACAGCGCACTCCCCCCCTCAGCCCAACCGGCAAAATAAGGAGGTGGGGCTTGGCTCATGACGTCACAATGTTGCGTGCCCTTGGGCGTGGTTTCACCCAGATATACCTCTGGGTGGCAGGAGTGAACCAGGGAACCAGGGTATTTGAGGGACCGCCTCCTCCCATATAATCCGACCCGTACTCTGAGGTCATCTGGGGGGGCTCTCTTGACGGTGCCGCCACCAGGAGAGGTGAGAGGGGTGGCGGCCAGTAGGAGAGCCTTCTCGGCGGTGGCACCCCAACTTTGGAATACCCTCCCCTTGGAGTTAAGAACTGCTCCCTCCTTGGCGGTATTTCGGCGGGGGCTGAAGACCTTTTTATTTCAGCAGGCTTTTAGTTGCTGACAGGCTGGCTGGCTGGCTTTTTTGCATTCTTTTTATATATTTTATGATCCTAGGGATTAATTTGTTGTATGTTGTATTTTTAATATTGTTTTTATTGTCTTTTAATACTGTTTTTAATTGTTTTTTACTGTGTTTTTAACCTTGTAAATGCCGCCTTGAGGGCCTTGTGGCGGAAAGGCGGGATACAAATCAAATAAATAAATAAATAAATAAATAAATAAATAATAATGCAAAGCATGTGTTCAATTTAGTGAGCTAGAGCTCCTATTAAACAGTCATCTTTAATATGGCCATCTTTAAGATGTCCAAGCTAATACAGTGAACAGGAATGTACAGTACTCTCATTCATAAGCACAATGAAGTAAAGGAGATACATTATCCAAAGTGGCCCAGCCAGGACTTGGAATCTATTACCAAAAGGGGAAAACATGAGGCTAGATTGTAGATTATCCTTAAGAATGTTTGTGCAAATTTATTTCTTTGTAGTGTCCAGATCTTATGATTTTGCTAGAGCTAATCAGAAGTAGCGCAGGACAGAACAGGCAACAGAGTTCTTATATAAATCAGTGGGGAGGGGGGAGAGAAAGGAGTGATACTGTGTGGTCAATAACAATTGAATGGTTCCTTTTATAAGAGTATCCAATATCTTATAAAGGCAGAAATTAAAGAAAGTATCATCTAAAGCAGGGTTGGCTAACCTATTAGACAAAGTGATGCAAAATGATGCAGTGATCCAGGGAACTGAGAGGGCACCGGATTCAGCAATGAACATGAAATTGAGCAAACTCCGGAAGCTAGTGGAGGACAGGGAGGCCTGGCGTGCTGTCGTCCATGGGGTTGCAAAGAGTCGGACACGACTTAACGACTGAACAACAACACCCCAAGTCTGCTGCCACACTGCTGCCTCCCTCCTGCCTGCAGTGAATACGATCCCCACTGATCTGCTTTCCACCCACTAATAGTGAGCAGAGTGTGGATCCTCTTGTTCCTTACCTTACTCCTGGCACAATTCCTTATGAAAGTGCAGGATTTCTGGTTTTCTTTACAAGGACCATGCAAACAAAGGAGACGCTTCGTTCCTGCACTCCCTTTAAATAAGACAGGAAGTCTTGCCCTTCTACAACTGAAGGAGCTCCATGAGGAGTGTGGCAAGTGGCTCCTTTTTAAAAAAAGTGCAGGGAAAGCAGACCTGAGGCAGCATCAGGCAGCATTCTGGGTTGTGCCACTACTGCCCTGATGACTAAAATATGCAGAAGTAGCCATTTCCCCGCTTCCTGAACCTGGATATGGTATATGGCTAGGAATGGTATATGGAATAGATACATTATACGGCTAGGAACCTGTTTGTATTTTGCCTATTGCCTGGCTTCATTGCACCCAACCGGAATGGCAATTCTACCCAGCCATATGTCCTTACAGGTCAACTCAGTTCTCATGCATAATTCAATTCTGCCTGAGCATGCAGTACTAGGATGTAAAGTTAATAATAGCAGAACACTGACAAATCATAAGCAATACGAAGCTTAGTATCAGGCAGAAATGAAGCAGGTTATCCTCAAACAGTGCCTACTGTATGCCAGATTTCTGGGAGCCCAGGACAGAGTCTCACGTTGGGCTTCCCAGAGTACCTCCCTTTGGCACCTTGGGTACCACCACTGCCACTGGTACTCAGGGTTCAGTGGTTGACCTAGCCAGATGGACCCTCTAATGCAGCTGTGGCCAAACTTTCAACTTTAGGGCTTCAGAACCTTTAACACAGATAATAAGCTGCACATGCTAAATTCACTCCCCTCTATAATTATTAAAGGTTCAGGAGTCTTAATGTTGAAAGGTTGGCCATCCCTGTTCCAAAGAGTGAAGGCCCTTGGCCAATGCCCAACCTGCTTGAGCTCTGGTCCAAAGCAAGCTTTGACTAGGAAATCAGAGGAAATTACTTCTAAGGCAAGGTTTTGGGGATTTAATGCAAAGACTCTGGATCACCAGGTTCCTGAGGACACCAGGTTCCAGGACACTGTTAAGAGTCCTATTCTGCATTAAAGATGTGATTTATAACTACTAGATACCATGCTTATTTATAGTGATTATTTATAAAAGGAATTATGTTCCTGTTATCCATGTCTGCTTAAATAAGTGCCCCTGGCTAAAAACACTAATGATATAAAAACAAATTTTTATACAGTAAGTATTTTACATTTTTAAAAACAAGCTAGCTACCACCCAGAAAGCAATGACAGATAAGTAACTCACCCCAGCCTTACAAACCAGCAAATCCTTACAACAATGATCCAAATTAAATTCTTCTTTGAACAATGATGATTTAAAAAGAAAGCAAAAATAGAGTAAGGGGGGCTGGTAAACAGGTCTCCCAGGAAGAGTGATTCCATAGCTTGTTATGTGTAAAGGTAAAGGTTTCCCCACGACCGAATGGTCTAGTCGTGACCGACTGTATGGGGCGGTGCTCATCTCCGTTTCTAAGCAGAAGAGCCAGCGTTTGTCCGAGGACAAGCTTCCGTGGTCATGCGGCCAGCATCACTATACACCAAGTCTCACAGAACGCCATTACCTTCTCACTGAAGTGGTACCTATTTATCTACTTGCATTTTTATGTGCTTTCAAACTGCTAGGTTGGCAGGAGCTGGAACAAACAACAGGAGCTCACTCCATCACGCAGTTTCGAACTGCCAACCTTCCGGTCAACAAGCTCAGCTCAGCGGTTTAACCTGCAGTGCCACCACGTCCCTTATAGCTTGTGTACCATCACAGAAAAGGCTGCCTCCCACACTTCCAACAAATGCCTGCCTGATAAGGACAGAATATGCAAAAGGTTAGATTAATATGCCCAATTAATCTTAGAGGTCATAAGCAAATATGAAAATGTGTGAGGGCAGGGCCTGCCCAACATCTTCTGGCAGCTGTGGTAGCATGCCAAGGCTGCCCCCTTACCTGTTAATGCACCAGTTTCTGCCCCCCTGAAACTCTAGCCCATTGCTCTCCTTTACACTCCTGCTCTGCCCCCCTTTTTTCCTAATCCAGGGAGTGAGAGGAGCAGAGGTGGAGGGAAGTGAATGGTGTGTCCTCCCATCAAACTGCTGCCTGAGGCTTCAGGTGGTCCATGGATGAGCCAGCATTGGTCAGAGACTGTAGGTACACACGTGTCTGAGAGCCCAATTACTGTGAGAGGGAGGTCTGCCTTTCCAAAGCAACACAAGCACACTAGTGGGGTCCTTTCCCAGGGGGTGGTGAGGGCAAGTGTGCATGCCAGTGGCTCTGATGGATTCAAAGGCAAATCATGGCACTGATGTGGAGGGAAGGCAGGCAACAGAGGGCTCCTGTGGCCTATGTTGATGACTGGTGCAGAGAGTGGGGAGAGAGGGAGAGGAGGACAAGGGAGGATTGAAGAAACCCTCTTTCCCCTTTGGTTTGGCTTGTACTGAAGCACCCAGTTACAGGGAACGGGGAGAGAGGGAGAACCTCACTGCCTAGACATACAGGCAGTTCAGGTACAAAGCCCCTTTCTCCTCAAATAGGGACACTAACAATGGGGAGTTGTCAGAAGTTATCAAGTATGCACCACTAACGTGACACAGATGAAGGCATGCTGAGCCCTGATGTACACCATCCCTTCCAATCAACCAGACGTGAGTCATCTGTCCCCTGCTAACTGGGCAAGAGGCACTTTTTCAAGTGCTGTTCCTCTTATATTTAGCAGGGGGAGAGTAATTGTCCCTCTTCACCCCAGCGCAGTGTCTTTTCTAATGGCTGTTGCTGGTGGTGTTCTGCATTTTTTAGGATTGTGAGCCCTTTTGGGACAGGGAACCATGTAACTTTATTATTACTATTTGCCTGTAAACCGCTTTGTGAACTTTGTGATGAAACGCGATATATAAATACTATTTGATTGATTGATTGATTGATAGTCAGACCAGTATTTTTCAACACAGAAACCAAACACAGGTGCTACATGTGGTTCCCCTGCACCCAAGCTTTAGTTCTACAACAGGATGTCACTCTTTGCTTAGTAATGAAAAAGAGGTTTTCCATAGATCCGCAGCAGTGTGGCTAGATTTGTAGGGAGGAATCATGCCCAGTCCTTAGGAATTATGTTTTGCTTCTGGCTTGAAGGCAACCATCTTGCAGAGCAGTGCCTTGACTGGCAAAAAGGAAGTCAATAGGAAGTGAGGCTTGGCTACTTTTCTAAACAACTTCCAAGGAAGTATTTTATTTCTAAAGGCTATCGGGCCATCCACTGCCCTTGCCATCTAGTCAATGTTCCCAGTCAAAAGTCCCATAACAATCAGTGACAACCTCACCTTGGGATGTCCCTGGTGCAAAAGCCCAGAAGGTCCCCTCAATGGTATGGCCTCCCAGGTTTTAAAAGCTCATGTAAGCTCCCCACTGTAATGCCCAGGGTCCAGGCAGCAGACAGATGTATGTCTTCCTTCACGCTGCCACTCTCAGCTGCAAAAGCATCTGTTGAAGAGAACTCTTTCCTGTCCAATACCCAGTTCCCTATTTGCTCTACCACTAGATGGCAAGTGTAGTGAATGCCTGGGAGCTCCCAGGCATGCCTGACCAGGAAAGCTAACAAGGCAATGGATAGTTGACAGTCCTTTGTTACTGCAATACCTGCAGTTACAGGTGGTGGTGCAAAGGAGGCCTTGTGCTTGCTACTGCTGTTCCTGCTTGTTCCCCACGGCCTCTTGATGAGCCTCCCCATTAGGCCCTGGGCGTGACTGGCATGCCAGGAATGGTGAGGAACAGCAGCAGCAGCAAGGTCCTTGCATGGGCACCCCTTCCATGGCTGTGTATTGGGTCTATGGTCAGTGGTCTGATGGTAAAAGGCAGCTTCATGTGCAACATAAACGTTTCATGTGCATAAGGAAGAAAAGGGGAAATGGGCTGATTTGGAAATGAAAAACAGTTCCCAGTCAAAATCACCAACATGGGCCCACAAAATATAAGACATTACTGTGTATACTCATGTATAAGTCTAAAAATTGACCCTGAAAACATGGATTGACTTATACATGGGTCAATACAGTTAATAAAGCTTTTAACAGCAGCTTGGATAGGGACTGGGCTAAGAAGCAGAAAGCTGGGGGATAGGGAAAAAACAGAGCAATTTTACTTACCAGTAATTGTTCTCAGGCACCAACAGACAGCAAGCAAAAAACCAGTAGCCATTTTCCTTCTTCTCCAAACAGGCAGAGAGGTGAAGGTGCTTTTGGGAATTGTAGTCATATGAAGGCTGCTACTATGGAGGGGCTGTGCTGTATTCCTCACAAAACCTACAACTCCAATAAGCACCTTCATCTCTCTCCCTTCTTATTTGGAGAATAGCTCCATTTATGTGCTGCCTCAGAAGAATGTGAAATAGCTCCTTTTTTGGTTGGCTTTCTGTTGCTGCCTCAGAACAATTACTGGTAAGTCATTTCCAAATAATTTCATACTCGCCCCCTAAGTTTCCCCATCGACTCATGCATGAATCATAGCAAATTCTATTATTTTTGACTTAGAACTTGCCCTTGACTTATCCATGAGATTGACTTATACTTGAGTATATACAGTAATATAAAAATAATTTCAAAACCTAATTGTGGGGCTATGAATAAGTTGAGCAAGAGACAGTGCTATCTTTGACACACATGAAAAACCTGAAGGTCATCTGATCACAGTTTCGCTTCAAATGCGTCATTGTTTGAAGATAGTACTAGCTAGCAGAGCTTTCCAAGGTCATGGTTCAACATAGTCCAATATTTTAGCAAAGTGAAGCCTGGAGCTTCTTTGGGTTTTATATTGGACTCAAATCAAAATTGTGCTTATCCAGCCTTAGGTAAATACAGTACTAGTCACGGGAACTGTGACTATTCATGTATTCTTCTTTATTTCTGAAAAGAGCAGGAGTAGTTTTCAATGGGACCGATAGTGCTTTTGGTATATTGATAACATATCATTAATTTTCCATGCTATTAGCAAAGCTTTGCTAATAATCACTCAATTTTTTTTTAAACAAGGGTATGTTCCAACAGAGGGAATTTGCTTTCTCTGTACATAAAAAGGAGGTAGTAGATATGGGCCGTGTGTCATGGTACTGGAAATCAAGAGAAAACAGATAAGTCAGATAAACCAGCAGTTGTCCTCAGTATAAAAGTAAGGGCACAATACCCATAATTGTGCACAGGATTTGTGGTTTCTCTAGAAGATCACATTGTTGGAGACGCTGAGTACCATGAAGTGGCTAATCCTCGTGTTGGTTTGTCTCCATCTCTCAGAGGGGATGGAGAGGTGGGTATCCTTCTCTAACAGACCGTGCATGAGTTGGAAGCACCAGCAGTAGCTGTGGGAATACATTTTCAAGCAGTGTTTCATGATAAAAACAACTTTTTATCATTCAAAGGCAATGCTAAATCTTAAATGTTCAAGCCTGATGAATGTGTTTATCTTATTGTCTCTTGCTTTGAGTAGCAAGCGTGTAATGGGTGAATACTTCCCAAATCAAAGAAGAGAATTTTTTAATTTCTTTACTTTAAAGTTACACACCTGCCATCTTTATACCTATTTATTCATTTTTTCAAAAAAATAACATGAACATAATACATACGTAACATAAACATGCACATAAGACATACATAACATAAAAACATAATCGACACATTTTAAAAAAACACTAAAAGTTCTTACACATTAAAAATTACCTCTTGATTAACACAAGCATAGAGCAGTAGATCATCATTTCATCAAATCTCCTAAGCATCTAATCCTGTCTTCATAATAAAGAAAAGTTTTTGAACAAAGAGAACATAGGAGAAAAATGGGCTAGCAACAGTCCCTGGATTTTTTCATATTTTGCAGAATTGTTCTGAAGAAAGGGAAGTCCATCCGGGAGAACATGAAGGAGAAAGGAGTGTTGGAGGAATTTCTGAAGAAGCACAGGATGGATCCAGCATTGAAATACTATGGGAATGAATACAATGTTGCTTATGAACCCATAACCAATTACTTGAATGTGAGTATTAACGTGACAGAAATCTGTGCCTTTCCAGCTTCTTTTCTCCTTCTTGTCTTTCTCCTGGTCTACCCATCAGTTTACATTGCCTTGTGACTGCAGCATTTTTTGTTGTTGCTTTCTTTCATTTCTGCATGTCATGAGGGTGTTGTAATTGCATCTCTGAGGCCAAACTCATAGAGTCCTCTGTAGGTTGTGACAGTGTTGTTTCATCACCTCATCATGTCTTCAGCTTCCACTGTTGGTAAGTGATGAAGGAAGTGCGCTCGCTCATGTTGTGCTGATGGCTGAGCAGACAACATGATGACTGGCAACATGATGACTGGCCAACAACCTGCCACCAAACTGGCAGTTTCAAGAACAAACACACATCACAGTGTGCTGAGAAGCCCATGAGGTTATCTGTCTGTCTTTTTGAAAACACTACACTTCTGGTAGTCCAGCATTTAAAGAATGCTTTAAAACTGCATTTTAAATATTTCAGTTCATTCTGAAAATTCTCTTTGAGAAATATGCGGAGTGAGGGCATCGCTGTGCTGTTTTAACTTATTAATTTTCTTTTCTGAGACATGCTGCAGATTTCTTTTAGTCTTGAGCCACGATTCTGAAGGGACTTGCAACCAAAGCTCTGTTTTATATTTTCAGCATATATATTTCCACTGCCAAAGAAGCCATCTTTGTTAGGGCGCAATCCTAACCACCTGTCCAGCTCTGGGTAAGGGCAATACAGTTCCAAGGGAAAGGAACAAACATCCCCTTGGCTTGAGGAGGCCTCCATGACTGCCTCCCCCACACTGCAGGATGTAGCACATGCCCCCTGGGCCCAGCTATGTAATGTCCCTGCTTAAAAGTTGGTTAGGATTGCGCCCTTTGTTATTTAAATGGAATATCTCTTTAGCAATGGGAATTGATGGGGTAAAAAAAAGCAAGTTAATCTGCAACTATGATCATACACGCCTTTTTTATCTCAGCATATTTCCTTGTTGGCAAATAAAAGGATTAATTTAAGACATTTTTATTCTGTTCCTGCATAGTTCTACTGGTTATTCCTATGTAGTTTATTCCCTACACCTCATGGGAGGTGGAGAATCTCAATACTTCATGAGTTCTTTTGAGATCCTCAGTAGGAAAATGCTGGATAAGCAGGAAAGCTATTTAATGGAGGTGAGACGTCTTCCAACTTACACCATCTTTTCATTCCACAGGGTTTCTACTTTGGAGAGATCAGTATTGGAACTCCATCACAGAACTTCCTGGTTGTCATGGATACAGGCTCTTCCAACCTATGGGTCCCTTCTATCTATTGTAATACCGCTGCCTGTGGTGAGTACTATACCACTATATATGGTCTATCCACTATATTGCACTGATTTTTATGGCAAGGATACATCATAAAATGGATGTATCCCTGAGAGGACTTTTTTGGTGAATTGATTTTGTTTTGAACAAATGCTAAACATATCTGCCAAAATTAACAGAGGATTATTTTCCCCCCAGCACACTTAGCACTTTATCATGTCACGAAATAGTGGAACTCATTTGAGATAGCCAAATATTATGATGGCATATTAAAGACCAGGTCTCAGCTAAGAAGTGTCATGGCAATTGAAGAAGGACAAACTGCATCTTACAAAGGAAGCTCCGTATTTACGAGGAGGAGGAAATCTGATGTAAAGGTGGGGTGAATATGTGCAGGGGAGGATTGGCAAGTTGGGGGATGGCTTATCCCTTCCCTGCTGGCTGATCATCTCCAGCAATGCCCCCCCCCCAATTTTAAATAATTTTTTTCTACCATCCAAGCCATAAGATCTGAACAAATGAGAAAGCTTCTAGTGCACGTTGTAGTGAAAGGTACCTCCTCCCTTCTTACCTCCTTTTCCTGAATGAAATTTTCTTCATCATAAGTGATGCTTGAGTGAAAGATTCAGGACACAATCCTAACCTGGAGTCAGAGAGGCCAGCACACAGATGTGCACCATCCTCCCTGATTCCGAGAATGGTCCAAACAACTTTACGGTGGCCCTTGTGCCACCCAAACTTTGCTGGCCTAACTGTGCCGGCCTAACTCCAGGTTAGGATTGCACCCTCAGTCTAACAGACATGTTATAAACTGAGCTTTGTGGGGAAATGAATACTGTGCACTAATAAGTATCTTTCATTGCCCCATGGAGACTTCTTTTTCCTTTTTTTCCTTTTTTACCCTAGGTAACCATAATAGGTTCAACCCTACTGAGTCCTCTACTTACACCAACAACGGACAAACCTATACCCTGTATTATGGAAGTGGTGACTTAACAGTGATGCTAGGCTATGACACTGTACACGTAAGTGAGCATTGTACCATGAAGTTGCCTATCCTGTCTAACTGTGTGCTGTATTCTGGAAATTGTCAAACTGTGCTCAATTGTCAAACTGTCAAACTGTGCTCAAAGAATATCAGGGTGTTAGAATAAGACACAACAATCATGTGACATTTATTTATTTTAGCATATTATACATTTATTGATGTACAGGTGTGCTATGGTATCCTGAGGGAATAGGTTCAGCGGCGGCATTCAGCCGGTACGCTGGGTGGGACTTACCTTTGAGCGGCAGTCCGCCCGTTGCGTCACGGCGCGTTCCGCCGCTTTCCCACCCGCCCCGGCGGGCGGGAAAGCGGAGGAACGTGCCGTGACGCAACAGGCGAACTGCCGCTCAAAGGTAAGTCCCGCCTAGCGTACTGGCTGAATGCCGCCGCTGAATAGGTTCCTTGTCCCCCCCCCCCCCCCCCCCCTGGATAAACTGTGGATAAGAGGAAATCCTATGTTAAATATAGGGTTCTCCCCCCTACCCCACCCCCAGGAGAAAGAAGGTTTTTTAGTGACCCTAAATAAGAATAAAGGAAGGTAAGGGGGTCCCCAATCAATGGATAAGTGATACGGGATCCATGAGTACAGGGGCCCATCTGTATACACTTGTGTGGCTTTAGTAAACAATAGGACCAGCCTTGGAGGCTGCCCAGTATTGGCTCTTTATGGGTGGGAAGGGAACATAAGAACATAAGAAGAGCCCTGCAGCATCAGGCCAAAGGCCCATCTAGTCCAGCTTCCTGTATCTCACAGCAGCCCACCAGGTACATATAAATACATATAAATAAGTCACCAGGCCCAGATGGTATACACCCAAGAGTAATTAAGGAACTAAAGAATGAAGTTGCTGACCTCTTAACTAGAGTATGCAACTTGTCCCTTCAAACGGCCACGGTGCCAGAGGATTGGAGGATAGCCAATGTCACACCAATCTTTAAAAAAGGGAGAAGGGGGGACCCTGGAAACTACAGGCCTGTCAGCCTAACGTCTGTTCCGGGTAAGATGGTGGAAAGCCTCATCAAAGATAAAATCCTAAAACATGTAGAGGAACAAGTACTGCTAAAGGAAAGTCAGCATGGCTTCTGTAAGGGTAAGTCTTGCCTCACAAACCTTTTGGAATTCTTTGAAAAGGTCAACAGGCACGTGGATGTGGGTGAACCTGTGGATATCATATACCTGGATTTTCAGAAGGCATTTGACACGGTCCCCCACCAAAGACTGCTGAAGAAACTTCACAGTCAGGGAGTAAGAGGGCAGGTCCTCTTATGGATCCAGAATTGGTTGAGGGCCAGGAAACAGAGAGTGGGGGTCAATGGGCAATTTTCAGAATGGAGAGAGGTAAAAAGTGGAGTGCCCCAGGGATCTGTCTTGGGGCCCGTGCTTTTCAACTTATTCATAAATGACCTGGAGACAGGGATAAGCAGCGAGGTGGCCAAGTTTGCGGATGACACAAAACTTTTCCGGGTGGTAAAAACCAGAGACGATTGTGAAGAGCTCCAGAAGGATCTCTCCCAGTTGGGGGAATGGGCAGCCAAATGGCAGATGCGTTACAACATAGACAAATGTAAAGTGATGCACGTTGGGGCAAAAAACCAAAACTTTACCTATAGGCTAATGGGTTCTGAGCTGTCTGTGACAACTCAGGAGAGAGATCTCGGGGTGCTGGTGGACAATTCAATGAAGGTATCGACCCAGTGTGCGTCAGCAATTAAGAAGGCCAATTCCATGCTTGGGGTCATTAAAAAAGGGGTTGAGAATAAAACAGCCAATATTATCATGCCATTGTACAAATCGATGGTAAGGCCGCACCTGGAATACTGTGTCCAGTTCTGGTCGCCGCATCTCAAAAAGGACATAGTGGAGTTGGAAAAGGTGCAGAAGAGAGCAACTAAAATGATTACGGGGCTGGGGCACCTCCCTTATGAAGAAAGACTGCAGCGTTTGGGGCTCTTCAGTCTAGAAAAAAGGCGCCTGAGGGGGGACATGATTGAGACATACAAAATTATGCATGGAAGGGATAAAGTCGATAGAGGGATGTTCTTTTCCCTCTCTCAAAACACCAGAACCAGGGGGCATCCACTAAAACTGAGGTTTGGGAGAGTTAAAACAGATAAAAGGAAGTACTTTTTTACCCACCGGGTAGTTAATCTGTGGAACTCCTTGCCACAGGAGGTGGTGATGGCATCTGGTCTTGATGCCTTTAAGAGGGGATTGGACAGATTTCTGGAGGAAAGGTCCATCGTGGGCTATAGGCCATGATGGATTGTGCAACCTCCTTACAAAGGTGGTGGGCTACTGGTACCGGGTGCAAGGGAGTGGCAACAGGATGCAACAGGATCTTGTTGTTTCATGCCTCCCTGGGGCACCTGGTGGGCCGCTGTGAGATACAGGAAGCTGGACTAGATGGGCCTTTGGCCTGATCCAGCAGGGCTCTTCTTATGTTCTTATGTTAAGACAACAAGATGCTTGCAACCTGTTGCCACTCCCTTGCACCTGGTACTCTGAAATAGCCGACTACTAATTAAATGTAAGGAGCTTGCACAATCCATCATGGCCTATAGCCCACGATGGACTTTTCTTCCAGAAATCTGTCCAATCCCCTCTAGGCATCTAGGCATCTAGGCCAGATGTCATCACCACTTCCTGTGGCAAAGTTTTGTGCAGTGCTTTCAAACAGTCCCTAAAATTGTGAGGATTGCCCCTTATTGTGGAGAAATAAAAGTCTTAGAGGAATGGTTCAGATGATACTGTCTAAACCGACCTCCTACCTGTGACTAGGAATGTGCATGACTATGGTTCTCCTCATGGTGCTCTTGATACCTTTCATCATGGTGAATTTGTCCTAACACCCCCTCACGTATTATCTAAATACTATTTCGATCAGCATCCCAAACTGTGGGTCTTGATCCACTGGTGGATTGCATCCCAATGTGCATTAAGGCATGACATGATGCTCATGCCACAAAGCATTCCTTTGGGCTTCCTTTGGGAGCAGCCGGAAGCTGCTTCTGGGTCACACCAGCCCTGCAACCCACTCCATTGGTCTCTACGGTCCTCAGAATGCTATGAGGAAGCAACCAGAAGTGACTTCTGGTTTGTGCCCACAACCTCTGGTTTACTTCCAGTTTGCTTTCGCTAAAATGTTTGGATAGCGCTGATTTAGCTCACATGTGAGAGGTAAGTTTGGATAAACTCCCTACCCACACATGGTGGAAAATACATTGAAAAGGGGCCAGGATGTGTGTGCATGCATCCTGGATGGTATCTTTGTTGAGATTTGGTTAGTGTACTTCCAGACTTGAGGGCTCTGCCTGGCATCGCAAGAAGCCCGGGTCTGGCATCTATAACCAAAAGCAGCATAAGCAGCTCCCAGCAGTGATGACGGCTGCGCTTGCAGACACGAAGAAGCCACGACACACATTGTTGTGCTGAAGATAAGACTTGTATTTGTTACAGCTCACAGTCAAGGTCCAAGTAAAATCAAAACAGAGGTTGTTGTACATCAGGCAGCATAACAGGATACAGCAGTTGTTTCACAGCAGAATGTTCAGGTACTTAAACAGATAAACAAATGGACAGCGTTTCACCCCTCCTCATGTTAAAGACCCACCAAGGAACTGGGACGCAGTCCTTCCTTAAATACTTATTTAGGCTGATCATGCTGCCCAATCAGGAGGCTGACACTAGCTCCATGGGAGACGTGCAGCCTTGCACGTCCCACCTTCAACACAGGTGTATCCAGTGGTGTCATCTACTCTCTCGCAAGCCGGAACGCTGGGCGGGACTTGAGTGATTGACAGCCCGTCGACTCACTTCCGGTTTCTTCGCGCGCCCCGCGCGGCTTTCCCTCGCCTCGGAGGGGGCGCCTGCTCGCCCAGGCACCCGGCGCGCCCCCCACCCATCCCCCCTGGCGAGCAGGCGCTCCCTCCGAGGCGAGGGAAAGCCGTGCGGGGCGCGCGAAGAAACCGGAAGTGAGTCGACGGGCTGTCAATCACTCAAGTCCTGCCCAGCGTTCCGGCTTGCGAGAGAGTAGATGACACCACTGGGTGTATCACATCAGCACTTACAGCTGGCAAGGAAGGCCCATTAGCTTGTTGGCCTGTTGCCATCGGCTATCCACGAGGGAACAGAGACTCTAGGCCTGGGTCAGACCTTGACCAGTCCTGACAATCTTCCAAATCAGGAAATGTTTTATGCAATCCAGTCCTGTAGCCTTGAATCTACCAACAGGTCGAATTTGCTACTGGCACTTGTATATTTGACACATTGTGTTGTTTCACAGCGGTATGTGCTCTGTGTACTGTTGGTGCCAATTCTGAAGCCTCTAGGACTGGCTACTGGGCTACTCCCACTTTCAGCAGTTACCAAATCCAGTGTTAGGGAGAACGTCATACGATATACCAAAAGAAGAGACAAGCCTTTGGCCCACTTTCAGCTCACTCGACTGTGTGACATTATCAATTTGCTCTATGTTATTCATATTCTGACACTAAATCTTTGTCCTCAAGTACTGATTCTTTGTCCTTTATATTTTGTACTGATTCAACTTCATTTTAGTTACTGTGCCTCAAATGACAAGAGAGACAAATTTTTCCTTGTCTTCCAGGTCCAGAATATTGTCATTCAGAACCAGGAGTTTGGTCTAAGTGAGGATGAGCCTGCCAATCCCTTCTACTATGCCAACTTTGATGGGATTTTGGGCATGGCCTATCCTGCCATAGCTGTAGGAGGGTCATACACTGCCATGCAACAGATGCTGAGACAAGGGCAGCTTTCTGAACCCATCTTTAGTTTCTATTTCTCCCGGTAAGCTACAACAGTCTGTATTTTTGTCTGGGGAATATATAAGATCATGCTTTCCAACCAGAGGTGGTAATCTGGAAAAACTAAAATACTATTCTCTTTGCATTCTTAAAATATAGCTGAGAATGAGTTTCCAGCCAGGAGAAAAGTGAAAGAGAAATACACACTTTCTCCCAGTTGTGTTCCTAGAAGGGGAGAACACTAAGTTTTGCAGGAGTCCTATGTAAAGCAGCCCCTCCCCCCTGGCCTTCAGAGCCATTCGCAGCTCTCTGAGCAATGAATGGCTCTAAGGATTGGGGTGGGTGGGCTGTTTTACGCAGGAGCTCAGGCTCCTACAAACCTTAGTGTTATTGCCCCTCTAGGAATGGCACTGCTTTCTCAATCTTCCTGATTGTGAAGATCAAAAACATATTAAGACATGATTAACTCACAGCCTACTCTGTTCACAACTCCCCTGTGCCAAAGCAGTCCCGCCAATGCAGTATGACCGGATGTCATTTTTTCCCAGGACATGTCCTACATTTCAGCCTTCTGTCCTGAGTAAATTTCAAAATGCCCTATATTTCAAGACAGACTGGGGGTGCCAGTGTCAAGAGGGGCTGCCTGCATCACTTGCTTGTGTGTTTGTCCTTTGTTCCTTTGCTCATTGGGTTGCATGAAAGGATGAGAAGACCCCCCCCCCGATCAATATATATGAGTGTCTTTAGCTTTTATTTTTTAACGCCCTACATTTTTCTTGAATGTCCTACATTTTGGGGGGCTGTATCCTCCTTTGTGGTGATGACATCTGATCACCCTGTGCCAATGTGTCATACACTGCATCCCACAGGGCAGTTTTGAGAGCAAAGGCCTTCTCAAGGTAAGGGAACATTTACTCCTTTCACTGTCCTATTGGTTCTATTGAAACCTTGGCCAGTAATTTTGCTTGCACAAGTCCAAGTGGACCCAAGAAGGTGGATTGGCAGGAATTGCAATAGGATATTGGCTGAGCTGTTGCTGCTGATACTGCAGCAACTGCTGATACACACACACCCTTCCTGCCCCGGTCTCTGCCTCTTTCCTCCCCCTCCCTGTTCCTCCCACCTCCTATGCTAACTTACTGGCCTGAGGGCTTCTCCAGAGGCCCCTGATGAATGGGCGCACACAGCTTGCAGTAGTGGCCTGGCTGCAAACAATGGCAGGTCATGTTTTGCAATGGCTGTAAAGCACACTGCACCACTGGAACTTGTGTTCCAGCAGCCCAGTGGCTCAGTTGGATTGGGCTCTTACAGTGCTAGCACACGCTCAAGATCTCAATGTGAATCAAGCTCACTTTTGTCCTTAACACACTTTATCTACCTCTTTGGCCTCAACACTGATGTAAAGATGTATTTTCTCCAGCCCTGGAGTATATACATTGGTAGAATGCATATCTGGGTTAGAAGATGGTGGTTTTCTGGATTAGCTAATCTCAGGTAATATTTGTCCAGTGCATTTTATTTTATTTACCCTCTGACGAGAAAACAGCTTTATCTGTCTTTATGCATATAGACTCCACCAGATTAATAGCTGGACCATGTCTGGTTTTGTCTATTCTTTCTTCCAGCCAACCAACTGTTCAGTATGGAGGAGAACTTATCTTGGGTGGTGTGGATACGCAGCTATTTTCTGGGGAAATTTCTTGGGCGCCTGTCACCCGTGAGGTTTACTGGCAGATTGGTATTGAGGAGTGAGTGATTTTCATAATCCGAATTTTATGTATGCCTGCTGGTTTTGTGGTTTGGTCTCTTGTTCCTATGTGTTGTGGGTTTTTTGGATGGTTATGGTGAAAATCCCTTATTTTATTTTCCTATTGGGGACATTTCTAAACCTGCAGAAGCTTCTGTGATGCTGAACAGTTTGCAGAATCATCCTGGTGCAGTACCCATTATTCTGGGATGCTGCCAATTTTTAGATGATATTTATGGATCCAGAGTCAATGGAAACCTTTGGCTAGTAGCTTAAGCAGAACCTCTGTAGTTAAGTGCTGTATTATTTCATTGCCTTAGTGAGATACAAAAATTAAGAACCAATTGAAGGATCAAGTTGTCTTTGTAGCTATAGATTAAGGATCCTCAATCATCTTGGTAACTGAATATTAGTTTCTGTGTTCCTCCCCCATCCAACCTTCATCTGATGTGTGGATGTGTGTGTGTGTGAGTGTGATTCTTTGCTCTTCTCTCTTATAGGTTTGCCATTGGCAGCCAAGCTACTGGTTGGTGCAGTGAAGGCTGCCAAGCAATCGTGGACACAGGCACTTGTCAACTGACTGTCCCACAGCAGTACATTGCAAGTTTTCTGCAAGCTGTGGGGGCTGAGCAGTACAATGGTGAGGTAGGTGAAAGAGGGACATTTGGGACATCTCAAAGAACTTCCATGGTTATCTTCCCAGGAGAAGGAGGTGGATTAATGTATGACACCTGCAAACTGAACACTGCAAACTGAAGTTCTATGCAGAGTAAGGCAGGCACTAGAATGCAGGAGGCATGTTTACATCTAACTCCCAGAAACATCTGACTGGTAACTATTTCCTATTGGGAACTGAATGCTCAACTTATACAGTAGCCCTTAATGTGATCTGATTCTTATGTGGTGTTGATTGCGGTCAAGGCAGCTGGTGAGGCTGACATGCATGGAATAGAAAAGTATTTTAACAGTCAGGCTTCTGTTCTCTGGGTTGCTCTGAAATTGATGAAAATATTTTGTTTGTCAGTTGGTTTCTGGTGGGGATATCACCTGACAAGCTTTATTCTTGCCTATTTAATTGAGAAAGAGTTATCCTTATGTTTGTTCTTTTGTAGTATGTGGTGAACTGCGATAACGTCCAGAACATGCCTACCATCACCTTCGTCATTAATGGATCTGAGTTCCCACTGCCTCCTTCTGCCTATGTCACCAGTGTACGTAATTCCCCAATGCATATTTTAAGCCATTTGGTTTCGGTGTCCAAATCTAGACTGTATTAACTAGATTATGGCAATTCTGTGTAGCTCCCTCTGTTCCTGATAACGGAGCTCCTGTAAAGAGACATATATAGTATGCATGGCTTTTATAGTCATGTGGTATTCCTTTGCCCATGAAAATTGTTGTCATATAACCTTGCCTTGTTCTCACGATCTTTTCTTGTGTCGTCTTGTACCCCTGGTAACTGGGCAAGAGGCACTTTTTCAAGTGGTATTCCTCTTATGTTTAGCAGGGGGTGAGTAATTGTCCCTCTTCACCCTTGTGCAGTCTTTCTAGTGGCTGTTGCTGGTGGTCTGCCGTTTGTTTTTTTAAGATTGTAAGCCCTTTTGGAACAGGGAGCCATTTAACTTTATTATTATTACTATTTGCCTGTAAACTGCTTTGTGAACTTCGTGTTGAAAAGCAGTATATAAGTACCTGTTGATTGATTGATTGATTGATTGATCAACCTTTTGGAGCCATAGCTCTTTCACTGGCATCCAAATTATTTTCCCAGCATCTTCTCAAAGGTTAATCTCCTCTGGCTTTTATCTTTAGAAATGAGAAAATGAGTAGTGCTGCAACAGTGGTTCCCAGCCTAGGAGGTCACAACTCCCAGGGAAACTGGAATCAGTTGTCTTCCCCTTAAGGGGAGTGGTTGAAGTGGTGACAGCAACAGCTCCACAGAGATCATGCTGCCGCCACCACAAAGGACTTTTTTAAGGTACAGGGGGGTAGCGTGGCCATCCAGAGGGGGTGGGGTGGCGATCCCCTCTGCAGGCTGCCCCACTGCCCCAAACAGCGCCTTGCTGCGATCCCATCCACTTCCGGGTTTGTGATCGCAAACCTAGATGTGGGCATGATCACAGCCAGGAGCTATTTGGGGCAGCGGGGCAGCCCACAAAGGAGATTGCCACCCTGCCTCCTCTGGATGGCCACACTACCACCCCAAGGGACCTTTGAAAAGTCCCTTGTGGCATCAGCAGAGCAGTACCTGTGGGGTTGCCACTGCCAGTCAGCCCTTCCCCACAAACACGGTTCCAACCTTTGTGTAAAGGTTGGGAACTCCTGTACTCCAAGAATGATAGAATAAGGAAGAATCCCACCTTGCTGTCACTTCTGCCGACATGGAGACGGCACCCTCTGCCGTAGCTTCAGTATTGCCCTTGTAGAGCAGGCTGAAGACAGCTGCCTGCTGGATCATGAGATACCAGCTGGAGCACCACCAATGTGGATCTAGCTCTCATAACATTCTTTGTACAGAAGATTTAGCCGAGAGGGTTAATGCCTCCGTTTGCCCGAAGATAACAACTGAAGATCTCAAGGTCGTGAGCTTGAGACTCCCGGAAGTCTGTGTGAGCGGCAGACCTTGCAAACTGCGGCTGATTAAAAGCTGAGTTTCAGCTGCCTCGTGGGAGGAGGAGTGTGCTGAACGCAGCTGCGTCTCTGGTGAGAGCAGGGAAGCCTCATCAGCCAGCAGACGACAGACGGGTGGCTAAAGAAAGAAGGCTAAATCCAGAAAGAAAGATCTGTTTGAGTGTGGCTCTTGAAAGATAGAACATTCTGTAAAGGTCTTTTCACAAAAACCTTCGGGTTTGTGAAAAGTCTGCCTATGTAAACCGCCTTGAGTTGTAATCATTAGAGAAATCTAGTGACCTTAAGAAAGGCGGTATATAAATACATGTATTATTATTATTGTTGTTGTTGTTGTTGTACAACATTCACAGTCATATAATGATAGCAAAGAAGAACTACAGATGGACAGTTGTGTTCCAGTTATGCAACCAGATCAAGAGTTGATAGATTTCCTCAGAAATGATTTTTCCCACAGGTAACAGAGGTGCAACTCAAGCTCTTTTCTCTTTCTTTCATAGAACAATGGCGCCTGTTCAGTTGCAATTGAGGCTACATACTTACCTTCCCCGAATGGACAGCCTCTGTGGATCCTGGGTGATGTCTTCCTTAAGGAGTATTATTCAGTCTTTGACATGGCCAACAATAGGGTTGGATTTGCACTATCAGCCTAGAGGAGGCAAGGACTACTTCCTTCCCAGTCGAATACTGCTGATCTCTTGGATTCTGATAGAAACATGTAAAGCAGATGGCAGGAGTAAACTATCTGCCCTGGTTTAAACACAGTCTGTTCCCTTGAGATCCATTGCCACAGAGAAATAAATCTGACGTGCGAAATTGTTCGTCTTGATTATTTAAAATATTTTTTTTTATTTATAAAGATGTTACTACATGCTGTAGTTGAAATTATCAAAATGACAAGGTTGGGGAATGGGAAGGGAAAGGGAATGGGGAATGTGAAAAAAGGGGAAAGGAAGAGAAAGGGTCATGGATGTTGTTCAAACATCAAGGTAGATGCAAGGATCTGCAAGGCAAATCTTTCAGGTGACATAAGGAGCAGACAAATAATATGCTTTGGAAATGAAATTTAAGGTTCTTTTTCTAAGTAATCCAAAAGTAGTAATTTTGCTGTGTAAAAAAAAGTCTGATTTTGCTTTAAGTCTGATTTAAAAGTCTTTTAACTAGATATAATTGGTATATAATCTCCTCCGTGATAACATGGTTCCCAGTCTTGCTGGTTGGAAGACCTGAGGTTGGTTTTTTGAGAGTGAGTTGGACTTAACAACTCACTTCTCAAATCATGTAATCTGACAAATGCACACAAGAGTCTATGACAGAATTTAGTTTTGAACTCTGAGGAACTGTTTCTGACTATGGATATGATATAACCTAACAATTTTCCCCTTGAAGCCCACTGCTCCCATTAGAACATTAACTTTCAGGCTTGTTTGTTTTTTTAAAGTAAAAACAGTTATGAAAATAGGTTTGGACCCCCTTGGGGTCCCAACCCACAGGTTGGGGAACACTGGATTAGATGGACTTTTGGTTCCATCTATCAAGATGTTTTTTGTTCATATCTGCATATTGTTAAAGAAGAAACCTATTAAACACATTGCAAACCACTGAGTTCATTTATGCACACGCACATTTCATCACTATTGACTTTCAACGACAGCTCTAAGATCTCATTTCTGCTCCAACATACAAAACAACAGTATTCATCTGGAACAACATTTCATGGGAATTGTGTGTGTGGATGTATTCCTCACAGAAAAAGCAATCAAGAGTGATTTGGATTTTGCCATGGGCCAGGGGTGGAGGCATCTAACCTTCTGCTGCCATGCTGGTTTTCTGGCTGAAACTACATCCCCAAATCTGCAGAATATATTGAGAAGGTTGGAATTCAGTAATTGTGCCCATGGGTTTCCCCTTCCCCCTCTACAATTAATAGTAGCTTTCAGTGTGTGTGTGTGTGTGTGTGTGTGTGTGTGTGTGAGAGAGAGAGAGAGAGAGAGAGAGAGATGGGGGATCTCTCTCTCTCTCTCTCTCTCTCTCTCTCTCTCTCTCTCTCTCTCTTTGAATCATTGTTAAATTGAAGTCAAAGTGGATAAGACTTTGCAATTGTGCAAATCTGCATATGTGAGGCAGGATGGATCAAACCCAGGAAAGGGGGCTTGGATTCCCTGGATGCCACTGCTGCAGAAACCACCACTTTCCCAATCCCAGTCCTCTCTTCTCCCCACCCCTGTTGCTGCCCTGTTCTGGCTACCCCACCTCATTCTGCACTCCCCTATTTCCCTCCCACCCCTTAAGTGATTTGACTTGGTTCAGCAGGCATCTGGTATTCATTGGTGTACAGAGCCAGCCGCTTACCACTTGTGGCTGCCGACCGCCTACGTAGTCCGGCGTGTCCCTTTTTGCAAGGGTTGGAAAGCTCCTATCACTGCTGGAACATCCTTCCAGTGGCACTAGGCACCAATAAGACCATGGCCATACCATTTTCCAAGGTTGCTCCCATATTAGATCTTTTCTCAGAAATAGACATCCTTTGTTAACTAATTTCTGAAATGGAGAATCCAGGTGATGTCAAATTGTTGCATTTCAATGTTTTCCGCATGTTTCCTGGTCTTTCTCCACTAGATTTTTATGGTGATTTTTTTTAAAAGGTTCAGTTTTGGCACCAGCTTGTCCAATGTGGACTGGCAAAATACTGAGGTTTTCTAAGGCGTCAGTGCAAATAGGAAACATTTACTTAACACAGAGAATGAACTTTGCTGAACAGAACCTGTGTGTGAGCAGCATGGAGAAGGACATTGCTGGAGAATATAGTGTTATATATTACAGTGCTGCAAGAACTGCTATTTTAATTCCCCTGCCAGCTGATTATGGAAAAGCAATACCTTCATGGCACTAAAGGTCTTTAATGTGGAAGCAAACATAGTTGACTTGGCATTGGTGCATTCTGACTTCCCTGGAAATGGTGGTGGACTATATTGTAAAGGGTTAAATTCAATCACTTGGTCCAAGGAGAATAAAAAAGTACTTTGAAATAGGAGTGATGGCACACAGTTGTTGCTGCCCGTGAAATATTACATTAGAAATATAATAGATATAGCCCTGTTTCTGATTGTTATGAACATCACAAAGCCACACAGATAATCTTGCCTGAGATTAGCATTGACTCTTCCATGTGTACATAAAATGGAATATCCTGGTGGTGATTGACTCATGTTTTAAACATTACCTGAAGGGATATTATATACACATGCAACAAAGCATGAACATTATGGTAAGATGACATTTTTTTGTTAGTAGGAAAACTTATGAATTAGTATGAGGCACCAAAGTTCAAGAAAGAATAAGGCTGCAATCCTATACATATTATCTTGAGAGTAAGCCCCATTGAACACATAGGATATACATGCATAGGAATGTCCTGCAAGTTTAGTAAATAATAACACAATCCTGAAAATTATGAATTGAGAAATTCCAAATTGTACAATGTCCACTGGAAAGGAAATCATGGAGTATGTCATATTCATTTCACAATAACATATGCACATGCAGTCTTGATTCACACAGCAAGCCCAACTTTCTAAAGCCATGGGTCAACGTGGCACAGTATTTTATTGAAGAGAAATGTGGTCTTGCTTTCATATTGGAACCAGTAAATCAAAATAGAGCAGCTCTGGTATTATATAAGTACTCGTCACAGCAGATGTGTTTATTAACTTGCCCTTTACTATTTCTGAAAAGAATAGGGACAGTTTTCAAGGAAACTGATAATGTTTTGGCTTATTGACTGCTTATCAGTTGTTTTCTTTTCCTCATGATTCAAAAAGTCATGTAAATAGTCACTCATTTATTCCTTAAAATCAAGGGTATTTAAAAGCCCTCTAACAAAGGAAATTGACTTACTATCAACTGTAAGAAAACAGAACGTGTAGATAGTATATATGCATAATGATATAGAAAATCAAGAGAAAGCCGATAAGGCAGGAGAGAGCAGTTGTCCTGAGTATAAAAGCAGGGACACAGCATCCATAACTGTGCACAGGATTTGTGGCTTCTCTAGAAGATCACATTGGTGGAGACGCTGAGCACCATGAAGTGGCTAATCCTAGTGTTGGTTTGTCTCCATCTCTCAGAGGGAATGGAGAGGTGAGTATCCTTCTAATGAGGTTCATGAGTGAGAGGAGAGTATAAGTGATAGCCAAGCAGCCAAAGCTACATTTTTAGGCAAAGTTTCATGGCAAAGCCCCTTTCTTATGATTCTATAATCAGTACTTTGCAAAGTTAAATCGCAGCTTTTCAAGCTTTGTAAATCTATTCCCCATGTGCTTCAAGTAGGGAATACTGTACAGAGAACCTTCATTGTAACTTATCTTGATTTAACAGACTTCAGAAATAATGGATATTGACTGCTTCTTTAAAAACTAGTCATATATGTTTTGTGCATATGCTGACATGTGATGTGTTGATTGGCATAAATGCATTCAGATTTAACAGACTATAGGGCATTAATGGAAACCCCTTCCCCAATGATGAGTGCATAAGAACATAAGAAGAGCCCTGCTGGATCAGGCCAAAGGCCCATCTAGTCCAGCTTCCTGTATCTCACAGTGGCCTACCAGGTGCCTCAGGGAGCACACGAGACAACGAGATGCATGAATGCTGTTGCCACTCCCTTGCACCTGGCATTCTGAGGTAGCCTACAATACTATTAATGTAAGGAGGTTGCACAACCCCTCATGGTCTATAGCCCACGATGGACTTTGCCTTCAGAAATCTGTCCAATCCCATTTTAAAGGCATCTAAGCCAGATGCCATTTCCACTTCCAGTGGCAAGGCTTTCCATAGGTTAATTACCCACTGGGTAAAAAAGTATTTCCTTTTATCTGTTTACCTCCTAACGCTCAATTTCAGTGGCTGTCCCCTGGTTCTAGTATTGTGTGAGAGGCAAAAAGAAGGTGCACTGTAGCGTGCTGGGCTATTAGCGGTTCCCAATATCAAAAGAAGAGGAAAGTTGATGAACAAACCCCCTGAAGAGCTCTTTTCACCTTGTGCAGAGTCATTCTGAAGAAAGGGAAGTCCATCCGGGAGAACATGAAGGAGAAAGGTGTGTTGGAGGAATTTCTGAAGAAGCACAAGATTGATCCAGCATTAAAATACTATGGGAATGAATACAATATTGCTTACGAACCCATAACCAATTACCTGAATGTGAGTATTGAAATGATAGAACCCTGAAACATTCTCCTTCTTCCTTTCCTGTTTGTGTACCCACCAGGGTTTGCATGGTCTTGTGTTTTCTTCCTTTCTGTTCTGACTTCATCCTCATGTTAGAATTGCTCCTCTCAGGGCTTGGTTGCATAACGACTCTGTATGTGGTAAGCTGTGGGTTGAAAGGTGACACTCACCATTCCCTCAGCTCCTCCTGCTGGTCAGTGATGAAATTAGTGAACCTGCTCACTGGGCGCTGATGAAGGAGCTGAGCAAGTGGTCACCCAATCCCAGAATGCCTCAACCCTTTTTTCATCAAACTGGGAGCTTCAATAATGAACTGAACATCCATCCTAAAGGCATAGGCAGAGCCCTGCTGGATTGGGCCAAGTGTCCATTTAGCGCCTTGTGTTCAACTACGACCAGACAGATTCTTCTGGGAGACCCACAGCAAGGCATGAAGACAACACAATCTTCCGGTGTTGTTTGCCCCTCTCCTCATCAAACTAGAATTCAGAGCAATACTGCTGCTGAATATGGTTTGACTAGTCACTTTTCAGTTTTAAAAATGGCTTTTTAGCTTTAGCAGTAGGAATTGCTACGGTGAAAGCAGCCAACAATACTGATGGAGGCTGGCATGGGTCCTTGTAGTTACAGGAGAGGGTTCCGCTGAGATAGTTATAGCTCAATCCTAAGGGGGCCATAAGGTGGCAGTTCTCAGCATCCCAGATCTCATGATCCTGTAAATCCTGGGATGCTGGCATGCAAGATGCACTACTTTGGGACTATGGGCACAAAAGGCCAGAGCCCCGTGCACATGATAGTGGCTCCAAGATGCCCTGCCAGAGCAGGTAGGTCAGCTGGGAGGGCAGTTTGGGGGCAGCTAGAGTGAGGAGTGGGCAGGAGGTGGGACGGGTGGCAGGGGGGATTGCAGCAGCACACACTGAGATCCTATCACCCTTTCCCTGCCCTGATAGCTGATAGCCAAAATAGCTGGCATAGGTCCGAGGAGACCCACTGGAGGTCAGGCATGGGGAGGTAAGAAAGAAAAAGTTTTGCTTACCTCTCCAGGGCCATCTTGTTACCACCCCCATCCCCATAGCGAGCAGCACATGCTCCAGCAGTAGCACTGCCTGCCATTGGCTAGCAAGGGATAGGATTGGGCTGCTTAGTATTGTTCACTGTTTGCTCTGCCACTAACCTTAAGGAGCATAGGTTGCCTCCTTCATATGCTGTGGTGAAAATAAATTCTTCGTGATCTAAAAGGTTCTTTTGAGATCATCAGAAGTAAAATACAAGAAACATTTGAAGGGTGTTAAAAGTATTTAAAGTTGTCGTGACATTTTCCATCTTACCAACATTTTTCATCACAGTCTTTCTACTTCGGTGAGATCAGTATTGGGACCCCACCACAGAACTTCCTAGTTCTTATGGACACTGGCTCAGCAAATCTATGGGTTCCATCTACCTACTGTAATACTGCAGCTTGCGGTATGTATTAAACCAAGTTGTCAAGAATTGTTCATAGGCCTATTAGTTGATTTCATTCAGAGACAAGTTAAACTTGCCAGTAAACAGAGACAAGATCGGGGTTATGAAGGCATTTTGGGAAGATTACTGGCTTATACGGGCAGCGCAATCCTGCCTCCCGCGCAGTGCTGGCACTGTGTGCTTAGTGCTGACGCGGGGGCGCTGTTTGGGTGTCCCACGTTGGTGCTAAGGCCACAGGGCTGGCGCTGCTGGCAACACCGGCCCTGTAGCGCCCTCACAGTGCCTCCCTTGTGTCGACCAAAGCCAGCCAGTGCAAGGGAGTGCGCCCTGGGGATTGGAGGGAGGGAGGGAGGGAGGGAGGCGGGACGGGACGGGACGGGACATGGGTGGGCCTTGGATTCAGCTGTAAGGCCGAATCTTAGGTCCATTCGAGAGGTTCCGTGGCCCCGATTCGGGCTGCGCGGTCTCCTCAGATCTGTGCCCGCTCTTTAGCGGGCACAGATCTGAGAAGTGCATAGGGGAGGTTCCAGCACACACACCCTTGCCGCAGGAGGCTCCAGCCTCTCCCAACCCAGCATCGGAGATGGCACTAGCCGGCCGGCCTTGCCATTCCAGCGCTGGGCTGGATTGTGCCCTGAAAGGTGTTTTAAAATAGCGTTATTTCACTCAGAAGTAAGCCTGTTGTGTTCACTAAGACTTAAGCCAGGAACATCAAATTCTTTTCATATAGACAGCTGAAGTTAGCATTCATGGTGCTGCTGAAAGCCAGATGTGACATCATTAAGCAGAAGTTGACATTAAACAGATGAAGGACAGGAATAAGCATTTTGTTCTCACACAGAAACTTATTAGCTGCAAATGACAGAAGAGAAAATGTGCAAATCTTGGTCATATTTTCAAGATATGGGAGAGCCCAATTATCAGGCTGGGAGGGGTCAACTATAACTGGGGTGGGGTGTAAATTGCTTCTGGGGGCCACATTTGGCCTATAGGCCTTATGTTTGACACCACTGATGGGCAATCCAATTCTAAACTGGCCGATCACCTGGGAGCACAGCATTATCAATTCTGTGGGTTCCAAATCCACAGATATTGTGGGTCTACCAATAAGCATTCTTCTCTTGGGGGCAGCTACAGCCAGCGCTAGCTAAATTGCAGCTATAGCCAAGGTCACTCCTGCCCCTGCCGCCATCTTGAATGGTCTCTCAGACACCCCCCTGCAGCCTTTCACCTGGGGCTGCCACCCTCCCAGCCATCCTCTTTGTACGCCAATGGTGATAGGTTGAGCTGGTAAGAAATTTGATACCTCGTGAGCATTGAGGAAGATTATATACTAGACAAAAATGGGTGCCTTTCACTGTCCTGCGGATATCATTTTTGGTCTTTATTTTATCCTAGGTAACCACCACAGGTTCAATCCTAGTCAATCATCCACATACACTAACAATGGACAGACCTTCTCCTTATCCTATGGAAGTGGTAGCTTGACTGTCTTCCTAGGTTATGATACTGTGCAGGTAACTAAACTTAGTAATACACAGTTAACCATTTTCAATTAAACTGCATTATGGGAATCTTCCTATCTAGGGTTAACCTCAAAATCTCATGAATGGCTTGTAGATAAAAGAACTTCCTCTTTGGAACCCAGGTTTGCAGGCCACATTTCCTTAAAATGGTACAGAATAAATGGTACTCCATATCTGAATATTTTCCGATATGGAGAAGCTGGGGGGGCATAATTCTTAGCTGAACAACAGCTGAAGGGAAAGGGTTCATCAGACTCTCTGCATCTGCCCTTCTTCTCCTCTGACTTGCAGTCCACCAAAGTTACTCTTGCTTGGCTATGTGCAATGACTACCATGGACAGAATTGCAATGATTGCCATTGCCCATTCCGCAGTGGTGGGCAAAAAGCTTGATCCTGTGCCTGGAGATGGCTGCCCCATTCATTTTGGCATTTGAGATGAAAATTCCAAATATGCCCCCTTTTCCCATAGTACTTATTTGGTACTCAAGCCTGATAGTAAACACAAATATATTGTTGCTGGTCTTGCAAAGCACAATATTCAAATTAGTTATTTGCATCGCACCACAATTTATGATGCGTCCATCAACTCAACACACCAAATGCCCATTTTTACTGTCACAATTCATTCCATGTTACAGAACAGAGTGCCAGACCTAGTGGATCAGCTATTAAACATTTGGTGCAAATGTAGGCACGTTTGCTCAGAAATTAGTCCCATGGAATTTTATTGCAAATGTATATACAATTATTGTAAAGTGTGAGGTTTTTAACCCTAGCCAAATTGACAACTACTTTCACAGAAACTAGACTGAGGAACCAATTCTATCATCTCCCACCCTCGCACCGATACAGCCATGCCAAAAACAGGTGCACTGTATCCAGCGGAGGTGGGGTGGGTGAGATTGGGAGGTTTTGGAGAAGAAAGGAGAATCACGTCCTTACTCCTTAATACCTCGTTGCCTTCTATTCTGCAATGGCCTCTTTGGACCTGCTACAAAGCTCTGTAGCGCACGCTTCTGAGAAGAAGAAAGCAGTGGGAAGGCTGTGGAATTATGGGATATGATCCAGCATTCACCATTGCTAGCAGAACCACACCCTCCCACAGCTCCCCATCCACCCCATTCCTCCCCCTCCCCGCCCACTGCCCACCCCTGCCACTGCCTTACTTGCTGTGGCAGATATGGCGGGAACTGGTGATTGCCAGGGAGCACTCCTGCCTTTTGCAGCAGCGCTTCCAAAATGGCTGCTGACGGAACATTCAACACACTGCTGGGCTGTCAGCCCAATCCCGGATAAGCCGTAAATTTCTTTAGTTCATTTTATTTTCAGTTAAATCAGTTGAGTCACATTGTCTCTCTGTTTTGCATTATGATGATGATGATGATGATGATGATGATGATGATGATGATGATGAGCCATTTAACTTTATATTATTACTATTTGCCTGTAAACCGCTTTGTGACTTTCATGTTGAAAAGCAGTATGTAAGTACCTGTTGGTTGATTGATTGATTGATTGATTGATTGATTGATTGATTGATTGATTGATTGATTG
>JAJKFI010000052.1:3638699-3688773 GCA_029204185.1 Lerista edwardsae | reverse complement strand
GCATCTATAGAGAGGAGAGCTAGAAGCAGGGGATTGTGGGGGAGGGAAATGGTAACAGTCACATACAAGTTTCTCCCTTGTTGACTAACTTTCAGCTAGCTAATTTTATCCTCACCCTTTTCTGGGTACCACTCATGTTTTCTCTTGCTCTCCATTGTTTCCCAGAATAATGGCTACTGCACCGTTGGGATTGAGCCCACCTATCTGCCTTCACAAAATGGACAGCCCCTCTGGATCCTGGGAGACGTCTTCCTCAGGCAGTACTACTCTGTCTATGACATGCACAACAATAGGATTGGCTTTGCTACTGCTGCCTAAGCCTCTCTGCTACCTGAGCTGGAAGGAGCAGTTTAGTGCCTTCCTACTGCATCTCTGTTACAATTTCTTTCATTCCTTTAAAGATTCTTCCGGAACGTTCCTTTTTAGCTCTCTGTACTCTGGGCCACACTTTTTCTTCACTTCAATCATGAGCTGATGTTGTAGACAAATGAGATAATAAATGATTAAAACTAGAATGCTCGTGCTCTGTTCTGATCAGCTGTTCTGTTATCATTGTTCATGAGGGCGCTAGGAAAGAGGATCACTCACCACAGGAATCTGTACACATAGAAAAGGAATCTTTCAGCTGTATGGCAGCCACTGTTATCAACTGATACTTGCAACTTGAGCTTCACCTCAGTCTGAGTGCATTAAAGGGCAGAAGTGTCAAGTACTGCTCAGGAAACATCTGGTTATCAATCAATAGGTACTTATATACCGCTTTTCAACAGGAAGTTCACAAAGCGGTTTACAGGTAAATAGTAATAATAATAAAGTTAAATGGCTCCCTGTCCCAAAGGGCTCACAATCTAAGAAAAAGGCAGACCACCACCAACAGCCACTAGAAAGACTGAGCTGGGGTGAAAAGGGACAATTACTCTCCCCTGCTAAATATAAGAGGAGCACCACTTGGAAAAAGTGCCTCTTGCCCAGTTAGCAGGAGTATGGCAGCATTGCTCTTGGCTCTTCAGACAAACCACAGACAAAATTGCTTGCAGGTATCTGACTAGATCTCTTTCTTGTACAGGTGTGCCCTAGTATCCACTGATTTGGTATCCACTGTTTCAGGGGTGTGTGTGTGTGTGTGTGTGTGTGTGAGAGAGAGAGAGAGAGAGAGAGAGAGAGAGAGAGAGAGAGAGAGAACATTTTTGTCTAATACAGCTATTTTCATCTCATGGCACACTGACAAGACACTAAGGGCGCAATCCTAAACTGAGTTAGGCCGGCATAAGCTAAACCAGCAAAGTTTGGCCAGCCCAAGGGACTCAGTAAAGTATGTTTGGACCACTCTCGGAGTCAGAGAGGCCAGCACACAGACGTGAGCCATCCTCCCTAACTCTGAGAGTAGTCCAAAAGCACTTTATTGTGGCCCTTATGCTGGCCAAACATTGCTGGCTTAGTTTATGCCAGCCTCTCTCCAGTTTAGGATTGCACTCTAAAATTCTCAAGGCACACCATCAGATTTTTGACAATTGACAAGGCATACATGCTGCTGGCAGGGTGCTCACATCCCCCAATGGCCCTACTAATAAATGACCATCTCCCAAACTCCAGCAGGACACCAGTAGACCATCCACAGCACAGCAATGTGCAATGTGCAAAATTGCTGGTCTGATAAAATAATAGAATTGGAAGTGATCACTTCCTTAAAGTGATTTAAATGAAGCTTAAATTTCTCTGGATATTTGAAACCATGTGCACTTCTTGTATCTCACACCACTTCCTCACTCCTGGGCAGTGTCCAGATATTTTAAGAACAGGAAACGTGTTAAACGCATCATCAAGTAGTTAGGGCAGTGATTTCTTTTGTTTCACAGCACATCGGTAAGGTGCTAAAATTGTCAAGGCATACCATTGCGCAACATTACAATTAATAAATGCAATCAAATCAATGAATTACGTAGTGAATGAATCAATTAATTACATAAGCTGACTTCCGGTTTTTTTTTTTGAATGAATCAATTAATTACAAAATCTAACTTCCGTTTTCTAATCACAAATCTATGCAAGTCCCCGAGGGGATGTGATTCACTCATCTATGCACTCACATGCACTGTACACACTGAGCACCAGATACTCGGCTCTCAGGTTTCCAGGAGGTTGCTACAAGAGTGGCAGTGCTTCTGGGGAAGACAGTAGGAAGGGAAAGCAGGTGTGGGCCAAGCACAACACTAAGCCCAGCTGCACTGAGCCCAGTGTGAGGGGCAAAACAGCCACTCTGGCCCCTTTGCTGGCTGCTTCTTTTTTAAGTGGGCCAGCTTCTTCCCCTGTGCTGCTGTTGTCTGTCTCCTTCGGCCCTGAGGTGCACCTGAGGCCCATCCATGGCACACAAGTTGAATACAGCAGAGTTAGGGGCTTAAGGCTGCAATCCTATCTACACTTGCCAGGGAGCAGGGCCACCCTTAAGCCAATGTGAGCATATTGTGAGCTGCTGCAGCCAGGATATCTATGAACTATAATAAGTTAGTGGGGTGAGCAGAGCAGCTTTACCTGGGCCCTTCCACCTGCCCCGCCCTCCAAACTGTGCAAAATGGGCCTCCTGGCAGTGATGTCATCATGTCATCACCAACTATTTCGAGGTGTCGTGCGTGGCACCACAAGTGCTTTTCTTGGTGAGTGGGAAGTCCCATGGGTATGTTCTACATTGGGCCCCGTCACTCCTGGAGCCAGCCCTGCAGCGGAGCAAGGCAGCCACTTAAATTTAGTGGGACTTTATTATGAGTAAATGTGCATAAATTTAAATCGTAAATTTACTTGCAAATTTATTTTCAGCTGAAGCTGCAGGCACAGATTTGAACTGAGAGTGCAGATATTGAGGGTGCTTAATCTTTCACTTCTGAACTGTTTGTGTACCAAAAATCACTCTCCAAAGCAGCTGAGGTATTGCAAGGAAGAAGTGTTGCAAGGAGAGCTTTCCCTCCCGCCTGCCCCTGGGTCCAACTGGTGTGAAATCGCCCCTATTCCCGTTCCTCTGCAAGGGGACTCATCACTGCTGCTCAACCTGGGGAGTAATAAGGCAGCACTACACAAAAATGTTTTGCACTGGACCCTGCAGCTCCTAAGGGCTCTGCTGCACACAAGGGACAGGGTTTTTTTGGGGGGGGGGGGAGATTCAGGTGATGTACAGACCAGGTCACCATTGGGTTTAACCCTGGAATAAATGAAAGAGCAACAATAAATAGCAACAACAGCAAAAATCAAATGTCAAAAGTGCTTTTGTGCAAGTGCAGAGTGTATTTCCGTAATAACTGAGAAATAGCAGAGTCCCTCACATCAGGGACTGGGGGAACAGCTTCTGGTGGTTTCAAGCAAATATTTATTTATTGAAAACAATTCCACTCCTTTTTTCTACAAATTAAATCCTGAGTTAAAGAGCATTAACCCCCCCCCTCTCTCTGTGTGTGTGTGTGTGTGAAGTATTTACATGAACATGGTGTGGGTTTCACATCCTTTTTAGATGGAGAAGTGCATGGTGATTCACATGGTGAATGAGTTAACACATACATGCACAAGATTGGGATCAACAACCACAATGCCACAGTGACACTACAACATGGCATATTGTGCTGGTACCATCAATAAAACAATCCCCTGATTTTCCCAGCTGAATGGTACATATTGCAGTTATGGCTCTGTCAACGCAAATAACAGCAAGCCATTTGTCTGCATTTGAGTCCCCAGTGTATGGCTACATCCTTAGTTTCAAGCAAATAGCAGAACATTATTACAGCAATACTCATTTTCTCCCAGAGGGCAAATTTTAAGAACGGATTATGCTACGTCATAATTATACAGCTTAAACATGTTGACTCAGAACAAAGTTCTGAGCAATGGAGCTTACTTCCTTGTTAAGTGTGATTATGACTACGATTTAATTCTGTCCGGGTTTATTACCATTAAGTTCAATGAGATTTATTTCCAAGTAAGTATGCAAAGGATTTCCTAGGTAAGTATGTAAGGACCTTACACTGTTAAACTTACTTGATCTTATCCAGCACCTATAATTTGTTCAATCAGAGAGAGAGAGAGAGAGAGAGAGAGAGAGAGAGAGAGAGAGAGAGATTCATATGCTCCTAAGATGCTTTCTGCATGGCATTGCTTTCAGATGATAACTATATCTTCTTCCATAAGTCTTGATGAAGATGATCATAATCACCAACATTATTTACTATGTGCTACATGAGCCACTACTACACTGTTTAGAGAAAAAAGTATCTATCTGCCAGGATTCTTGTCCACATGCTCATTCAAATGTTTCACCCACTGAAGCAATGCAGTACAAATATTATGTTTACTTCTGTGCATACAGTACATGGGTTCTGCTTTCTGCACTTCTATGTGTATATAGATATGCATCTCTTTAACCACCATCGGGCCTGTGGTCCAACTTCAATATGCATATAAAAGCCTGATTACGTTTTTTGGGTTTTTTTGTTTTTTGTTTTTCCCCCTCTCATTTGTGCCTCTCGTTAGGTAGATCTAGGTAGCAATTTATAGTCTTAAATCAGACATGATGTTGTATACCGTATTACAAGATTGCCACCTAGTGGGTCTATTTGTCTGACCTGACAATTGTACACTTTTGGAATGTAGTGCAAATTGAAAATATTTACCAGGAGTTCATTTCTAACAGAAAGTTGCTGGGACTGAAGATTGCCAGTAGGTTATGGTGGATTAACTGGAAACTGTGACCCAATCCTAAATGTATTTTATTTAAATGTATTTTATTTAAATGTTTTATTTTATTTAAACTGTATTATCCCACCAAACTATCATGCTTAGGCGCTTGTGGCTATGTGTATTGATGAGGAAATGGTTGGCTGTGGTCACCTGGTGGTGAGGCAAGGCCATAGAGGCGGCATGCCTTAAGAATCAATAGGAACCAAATGAAGCCAGGGGGCGGGCTTAGCAGCCATGTTGGTTCACTCAAAACAATGCTGATTCCAAGCATTTCAGATTGGTTTGCGTGTACTGTTTAGGACTGAATAATTTACTCCTGAAATAAAAACTTACGAAAATAAAAACGTGTGATCGTGTAGAAACATCATCGGTAACCTTATTATGAGTTAATATGCAATTCCAAGGTTTAATTCCTCATAATTATATTACTGAACACACCGGACGAAATGCTGTCTATTTTAACTCAGATTGCACTATTTTGACAGACTTTATTTAAATCTACACAAGCAAAAATAAAGTGTGAACGGGAAGGAAAGAAAAAAAGGGGAGGGTGGGCAAAAATTAGATAAATATGTAGGAAAATTACATTAAAATATCTCAATGTATAACACAAGTAGTTGTCAATATGAGAGTAATTCTTTTTTACTTCTAGGCTATTAAGAGTATTTTTTTAAACTTTTTAAACTTCTACACTCACCCCCCCCCCAAAAAAAAACAAATTTTGTTAATGTTCAGAATTTCGAAAATATCACAGTAGAAAATGGAAGGCGGGAAAAAAAGTGTAAACGGGAAGGGGGAAAAAAGGAGGGGGAAAATTTTTTTTCTTACTTTCTAGACCATTAACAGTGGGTGTCAGAAAATGGTGAATAAGACTGCTAGGAACAACGAGAAATTACACAGCTTCATTGAGCCGATGTAATGAGAATACATGAATCTTTCCGTGGAAATTAAATCCCATTTTTCGTTCAGCGATTCGCACACCCGTATGCAGAACACGCAGGCATGCTTAAAGAGGTTGAAATTAACTTTTACAAACGTGCAGGGAGATTTTTATTCGTGAATTCGCAGCAATCGACCTCCTTGGCGGGAAAGATATGAGTCAGCCATATTTGTATACCCATGGCTTCAAGAACAGGACGTCATGCTGCCTCTAGTGATCTTTCCTCTATGGGCAAGGCATATGCAACTCCGATAGACATACACCTCTTCTTTACACATACACCTTCTCACCACATGTTCCAGAGCTGAACCCTGGTGTTCCAAATAGGTTCTAGGAATGTTTGTAAGTAATAACAATAATGGTTATTACTTAAGTCACATTTCCCACATTAGACACACATGTCTATATATTTTGTAAGCTGCATTGGGTGTCTGCCTGGGATAAAAGATGTAAAAATAGAATGAATTAATGTTATTTCTCTCTCCCCATTTATCATGTCATATTGTCTCCAGTCTATTGGGCAGGCTGGCAACTTAGTTACCTATTAGGCCTTCTATGAACATGTGATATCTATGAACATGTGAGGACACTTTCATCTGATTGAAGAAATCTTAACTGGTGGGCAGCCCAAACCCAAACTGCCTGCGTCCTGTAGGAGCAGTGGTAGCAAAATCGCTGCATCCAACTGGATCTTGGGCAGCTGCCAGGGTCTCCTCAGGGGAAGGGGATGTTTGTCCCCTTCCCCCGAGGAAAGACATGGACTCTGTAATGGGACTCGAGTCTCCGCTGGCTACTTTGCCAGCAGAGAATAAAGCAGTCCTGTGTTGGGCTGCCTAGCCCAACGCAGGGATTGAGGATCCAGCAGTGGAAGCCACCCTGGCCCCAAACCCTGGCCAGGTCCACTCCACCCCTCCCCACCCAGTTCTGCCCCTCTCTGCCTCTTCCACCCTGATGGGCCTTATCACCAACTGGCTCTGCTGGAGTGCCATCCGTCCATCCTGCTCGTGCTGGGGCACAGCGCTGACTGGCGCAGGTGGTACCTCTCTGGGTGCCATAAATGAGTTTATGACAACTAGACCAAGCGGTACTCATGTATTGCCAACAACGTTATGTCCCACAGGATTGGTCCCTACAATTCTGTGAATGTCTATTTAGAAGTAAACCCCATTAAGTTGTGTATGTGTGGGAGAGGTCTCCAGACAAGGACGCATATGTTCCATTGCCCTGGGGTAAGTCTCCATTGCCTGAATGGGTCTACTCAGACCTGTGCATCAGCAATTTTGCTGGTGCAAGTCCAAGTGGTCCCGGGAAGATAGATCAAGGCTGGGAAACGGGATAAAATATTAGCAGCACTTGCTCCTCATGTGGTTTGTTCATGCTAGTGGTGGACTTCCTCTTTAATTTCTCCTTCGTTCACATGGTCCCTTTCTAAATCAATCGAACAGTGAAGTCCTGCACTTCTGCCACTGAAGAAACTGCGTGAGGAGTTCAGTAAGCAGCTGTTTTTTAAAATAAAAAATGTGCAAATATGGCGGACAGGAGGCAGCACTACTATAGTGGGGGAAGCCACCTTCTGGAGCATTTGTTGAGCTCCACATCCATCAGAGCAGGCCCATCAGATCAAGTCCATTCTGGTGGCCTTGTGTTCCGCTTTGCCTAGCTTTCCTTCCTGAGAGTTTGTTATGCCCTGTGTTCATCGGATCGAGACCATTTTGGAGGCATTTCATTCTCTTCGGCCTGCCCTTCAAAGTGGGCCGTGGCACATTCACCTACTCAGGTGTAAACACACACATGCTGTTCTGTTTCAGTTTCCAGAGGGCTCAATACGTTTTCCTTGTTGGCTCTCAGCTTGTCAGTTTCATAATCCACCAAAAATTGGGTTGTGACCCACGGTTTGGGAAACATGGGTGTTGAGATTGAAGAAAGGTGCATGCTGTGCCACTGTAACCCTTGAAGCATCTTTTCCCCTTCATCCCAATTCTTTAGCTAGGAGTGCAATCCTAACCTGGAGTTAGACTGGCACTGTTAGGCCAGCAAAGTTTGGCCGGCACAAGGGACACCGTAAAGTATGTTTTTTTTTAATAAATTGTTTTTATTAATTTTTAAGAAAAAAGATGGGATAGGGTTACAGAAAACAAAGGAATGGGTTAAACAAAGGTAAACACATTAGGTAAGTACCTTGCAATGTATCATAATATCTTAAAAATATCATCAATCCAATTAAAAATATCATTTCTAAGGTTATCTATTTCATACTCAGTATATCCAAAATCTTCTTTACTTATAAATTATGAAATATCTTAATATCCAACGTTGAACTATGTAATCGGTACTAATCTTTTATTACTTTGCAATTCAACATTGCATATCTATCCAATCATAAAACATTTTCCAGTATTGTTTGATCTTATTGATCTTGCCCTCTCTTAATCTTTCTGTTAAAATGTCCATCTCTGCCACTTCATAAATTTTCCCTATTATTTGTTCCATATTTGGGGTTTCGTCATCTTTCCATTTCTGTGCAAATAGTAATCTAGCCGCCGTTGTTACATGAATAACAATATGTTTCATATTTATATCTTGAATTTCTGTTAAAATATTTAATAAAAATATTTCTGGTTTGAGTGGAATATTGAAATTTAATATTTCTTGCAGCATTTCTTGTATTCTCTGCCAAAATTTCTTAGCTTTCTGACAAGTCCGCCACATGTGGTAATAGCTTCCTTCAGCTGCAGACACCGTAAAGTATGTTTGAAGCACTGTTGGAGTCAAAGAGGCCAGCACACAGATGTGTGCCATCCTCTCTGACTCCGAGAGTGGTCCAAATGCACTTTATGGTGGTCCTTGTGCCAGCCAAGCTTTGCTGGCCTAACTCCAGGTTAGGATTGCGCCCTAGACCTCATCTTTCAAGAGCTGGGAGAGGATTAGTCAGTTTGAAATCTTACGATTTGCTTCGGGATATTTTGTTTTAGCAATCACAGAGAGCAAGCAACATATTAAAAAGCAATACTTTACTGACACGGTATATAACATTTATTTAAACACATCTCATCTACATAATACAGGCATAGCAAGCAATACTGGAAGTTGAAGTGTTGAAAACACGATTTTGTTAAAAATAGAAAGAGACAATAAAATGACCACTGACTAGTGATGGTAAGAAGAAAGGCAATGAAAGACTCATTACTACAACTTCCAGTATACAATTGGCACTGCGTGGGCGTTCCACATCAACAATTTGCAACTTGTTCCGAGAGCAAGGGCAATGACGTCCTTGGAACTACATTTCCCAGTAGGCTATGTAAAAGGCTAGCTGGAGGTGTGGCTAGAAATGGTTGAGTGCTGCCCTCTTTTGGGTACACCTAGGAAGTTGGAGTGGGAAGGTGACAGTAAATGAGGGGAAGGGAGCGCTGTCTATAAGGGGACCTGGGGGTGAAAGAACTGTGCCAACGGACGCGGGGGGTATTGCAGCCACGGGACTATCGGGCGCCAAGAGAAGTTGTCAGAAGGAAACGAGGACGAGGCAAACAGAGGACACGAAATTGAATCAAGTTTGCGAAGTGGTTGTGGCGGTCGGTGTGCCTTTCCCCCTCCAGCGGCTGCAGTCTCTGACCTTCACGGGACGGTAAGTACGCGAAGGCAGCGGACACCCGCCAAGCAAAGCCGCAGGACAGCGGGCAATGTCTGGCGGTTGCGGTGCCTACACGAGCAGCAACCCTAAATGCCCCGGGTGGGTGCGGGGACTCGGAGGGTACCGAAGGAGGTTAAACGGGGTCTCGCTAAGAGCCGCCTGGCCCTGTGCTAAGCGAAGCAGGTGGAGGAGGTAAGGGCGGCGCGCGGGAACCGACGCGAGCCACTTCTCAGAGCTGGGGGACGGGGAGAGTTGGGGGACGGGGCGCGGGGTGGATTAAAGTGCCCGGCCGGCTCGGATCGCTAGAAGCAGAACGGGCAGGCGCGAGACGGGGTGTGTGAGCGGAGGACAACTCTCTTTTGCAAGAGAGTTAGCAGCGTTTGAGCAATTCGGGGAGGGGGCGGGGGGAAGGGAGCAAAAACGCAGTGGTGGTCCGGGATGTATCCCCCACCATACCGTCATCGCGTTTGATCACACGAATGATTATAAACAGAACGATTGAGGAGAAAGGGGAAGAATCGTCTCGATTTGCCAATGAAGTGCCGGAACCAGACGCCGACCAGCAAAACAATTGTGGGGGGGAGAAGGGGGGACAAGGAAGGAAGGGGCGATTGCCTCCCTTGCTCCCCCCTCCCGCGCGCCTCCTCAGTAGCGCCGCCAGCAGATTAGCGGGGGAGTCGATTGATCTTATGTAACTGTTACTTCAGAAAACCGCCCGGGAGGCTCAGCTGGGGAACTGCCGCGTCAAGCAGGGCAGCTGTGATCGCGTTTGCTATGCGGGAGCCTTTCCGGGGTGGGTGTTTTGTGGCACCTAACGGGGAATCGAGCTTTCCTCCCTGTCGTCGCGTTGAGCGCTGCTAGAGTATCCAGGAGCGTCGATCTTGGCTTTTCCTGCTGCGGGACGGAAGTGCCCGATGACAAGCATCGGAAGGCTCCTCATTAGCGCTAATTAACGCTATTTTGTTGTTGATTTAGACTGAAGTCTCGGGGAGCGCGCACGTGCGCTGCCGCTAGAGGCCGGTGCAGAGGAATGCCGGCCGCGTCACCCGAGCTCCCGACCCGCCCGCAGCGCTGTTTTGTAGTCGGGCTGTTTGAGCGCCCAAGTGCCAGCCCCGTGCTCGGAAGGCAGCGTCACGTGCTTATTCTCCGGGCCTTGCTCGTACTGTAGTAGTGACTCGATAGAGGGCAGAACTCCGGGGTCGTCGTCGTCGTAGAAGAAGAAACATACCCACGTTTGCTTCTTTGGCTTTGCTGCTGTGCTTCTAACACTTACCTTGGCGCGCAGGAACTTAGTGAACCCCCCCTTTTTTTGCCCTAGAGTGATGGGTTATCGTTAGGCTTTACCGGCTTAATTTCGGCCTGCTGTTCAAAGCAGAGGAGTAGGGCCGGTTTCATAGATGGAAACCGAAGCTAAACTTATGCTTGCCGACCAAGTCCTCTAAACTCGAGCGAATTTGAACGTAGCAGTGGATTGCGCTGCGTCATCCTCGGCGTTCTGCAAGCGGCAACAGCTTGTCCCTTGTTGGTTTGCAGTGATTTTTCAGGACGTTTCTAGTTGTTTCTGTCTCTCAGAGGCCTGGTGATTCTTAAGGTTTGTAGAAGAAAACGTAACAGATGGTCGACGTGTGTACTTTTCTCCTCCCTCTGCCCCGTTAGTTTTCTCTGCCGTATTTGTTTGACTTCACGCGTGGCCGCTCTCCACCTCCAGTTCGAGAGTTCAAATGGAGCTGCGCAGGCAGGTCCCTGCCTGCTTTTTCTTGGGTCTCTTGTTTTCCTTTCTGTTTACAGATGCTGGATATATTATTACAGGTGACTCTGTATATCGGACAAGCAGAACAGTTTGTTCCTTCTTCAGAGCCCTCATTCTTTGAACATAAACTTTGCAGAGTTGGGTCTCTTGAGTATTTATGTTGTTATGGGCCGGTACAGGGGTGTCAGACATAAAGCCAATGGGTCAGATGCGGTCCCTAGAAGCTCTTTATCCAGCCCCCATGGGCTCTCCCAGTGTCACTCTTTCAGACCCTTTCAGCTGCTTCTGCTGAGGCTTTGGGAGGGAATGATGGGAGAAGCCCTCAGAAGGCAAGGGACGCTGCAGATCAAGAGGGTGAGAGAGGGAGATGCTGCCAAGGTATTGGGAGAGCCCGATTATTACTCAGCTGCCCTTTCAGCAGCACAGCTTCTGCAGAGATGCCACTTTGCAAGGTGTCTCTCAGCTGCTGAGCTGCAAAGTGGCACTGGCGGAAGCAGTGCTGCTGAGAGGGTGGCCCACGTGATAATTTGACTCTCCTGTATCTTGAAAATATGATAAAGATCTGCACATTTTCTCTTCTGTCATTTGCAGCTTATAACTTTCCATGTGAGAACAACGTGTTTATTTCTGGCCATCATCTGCTTAATGCCATCACTTCCTGATTAATGATGTCACTTCCGGCCCTCAGCAAGCACCATGAAAGCTATTCAGCCTACTGTTTGAAAGGAGTTTGACACCCCTGGGCAACTAACCTGGGCTAGTTCATAGAAGGTTCTGTCTCTGCTGTAGACTTGGAGGTCCCGAGTGCATATTTCAGGGTCACTGACTATTCATCTCTGACTTGTCACTGACTATTCATCTCTGGAGTCTTTTAAGTTGGTGACTGGCAATAAGGGTTCTAAGAAGTGAGCCTCTCCAAGAGTGGTCCAAACGTGCTTTTTGGTGCAATATTCCTGGTTAGGGCACAATCCTAACCCCAGTTTAGGATTACACCCTGTGACTTACTTCTGAGTAAACATCCTTGGATTGCACTGCATATGTTTTATCATGTGCCATTAAAAGAGACTTGTATTTTTGGTTACCAGCATTGAACATCCCATTTATGGGAAGGCAGACTATAACTTTTAATTAAGTACGTTTTGCTTTTCAGTGAGAATGCAAACCCAGTGCTTTATATTACTGTTCATTTGGTTTTAAAAGCTTCTTTCATTTCATCTTGAATGAACAACATTCTCACCAGCATGCAGACCATCCAAGAAAAAGGGCAAAGATGCTTTTAGTGAGCAATATCTGGAATTGCCTATTATACTTCAAAGCTTGATACATCTTAAATCTGGATAGAGATTGGATATCATTAGTAATTAGCCTTCTGACTGCTGTTAAAGTCATCTGGGAAAGAACTTGGAACACAGTGATGTCTGAGAAAAAAGCATTGGCTGATTGGAGTTCTGGAAGTTCCCCAGATGGATAAAGCAGTGCTATTTTTTCAAAGGAATCATAATATCTATTTGTAGGGGTGGTTTTTTTTGGTTGAAAACCACCATTTGGACATTAACAATCGCCTTTTTGCTGTTACAGTATCTGAATAAAAACACAAAGCAGTGCATTTTGGTGTTTTAAGATATTTTCCAGAAATTAAATAGACTACTTTTCCAATTAGAAATAATACTGTGGCTGTATCTGCTGCCACTATATCACCTGTATCATCTATCTAGTACACTTTTAAAACATTTAAAATTAATAAAAATAAGAACTTGGATTGAGAATGTAGAATAAAAACACATAACACAATTTGCTCTTTTCATCAAGAAATTTTGGAAAAAACATCACCCAAAAAACACACCCCTATATAGTTGCCAAAATATTTAACTGAAATATATTTAAATTGCCATTGAAATGGCAATTTTATTAACTATTGGAATTTTATTTTGGAGTATATGAAACCAGATGCAGGGGCATGGCATGCCTTCCCTGTGCCAGGGGCAAGGCACGTGTTGCGTCCCCCCCCCCATGCATGACAGCATGATGCCCCACATCATGGCGTCAGGCGCAGGACCTTGCTGCCATGGTCCAGGTGATTTCAAAATTGCCCAGGCTGTAGCAGCAAACGCACCAGGCACTTCCATCTGCTTCCCGGATTGGGAAGTGGATGGGTACACCCCAACAAGAGCCCCCTGAAGTAGGGCCTTAGTGCGTCTCTCCCTGGCTTCAGTTGAAGCGGGGGAGGCATTCTGAAGCTGGCAGAACCCTGCCTCCAGGGAGGAACGCCTGTGTTCTCCACTGGGGCAGGGTGCTGCCAGCCTCAATTCTTAGGGGCACAAAATTTTGCGCCAAGGGTGACAGCCCCCCTTGGCCCCCCACATTATGCCTCTGACTGGACCATAGAGTTTTTTATGTGATTATGTTTTGTTGTTAAATTATCTTGCTATGGATGCTATTGTGTAATCTGATTTAAAACTAAATAAATACATACAAAAGCTAGCTATATCTTCAACTCATAAAACAGCTGTGCAAATACATATTATTGAGATGGCTTTCCATTCTTTCTTGTTGGCAGGAGGTAAAAACTATATTATGCGACTAATTAGCCAGAAAACATGTGACTGACGCAACCATTCATTCTAGCTCAGTATCAGAGCAGAAATTCCAAACTACTAAAAGGGACAAGGGGACATGACTGTAAATGTTGAGTCATTCAGTGATAATGTGATTGATAGAGCCCTAATTCTGATACCACAAAATAAAAACTTGAGATTGCTTTTCACCTCACATTCATTTATTTGCCTGATAGAAATCCAGGAGTATGCAGTCTGTCTTAGGTGCAGTTGACTTGCGCAAACTTGTCTTTACATGGATGGCAAACCAAAAAGAAAAAAAAAACTGCAGTTTAAATAGTGCAGGGGATTCCACTTACTAAATAGGTTCCCCTGGAGCAAGCCTGAGATCCAAGAAAGAAGCTGCTGTTCCTTCAGTTTCTAGCTGTCTCATAACTTTAAAGGAGACAGAATGCATTTTCCAGATGTTGAGGATTTTCAAGGAAATTTTGAGTATATTCTATTTTAACTTCACATACTGACTTTGGAGCGGAATCCTTGTGTAAAACAAGGTAGCACTGTATTATCAATCCCAACAGCCTTTGCTATCTTCGTGTAAATGTGGTTCAGAATAATGCCTAGCCTAGCCTTGATCTTATGGACTCCCATCTTTCCTCCATGTATGATTAGTTCCTCCTTTCTTCCTCAGTTTGAGGGATGCTATTGTTTGCCATTCGTTCTAAACTAGCAAACTGTAGTTTGTTCTTGTTCTGCAGACTAGGACCCAGAAATCAGGATCAAACCCTGGTTTCTACATTTGGATTGCAAAGCAAGTACAAACCATTAATTGCTATTTTAGAGGAAATAGCAAACTAGACAAAGAGGGAGGTAATTGATATGTGCAAGCACTTTGGGTCCAATCAAGCTCATTCATGTCATGCCAAACCAGGTTTTGGAATTGTTTCTGAGTCACCTTTATAGTGAATGCCACTGACTTTGTGCTGATAGATAAGTGTGGCATGTGAGTGCAATCATCTTGGCTATGGACATTCTGTACTCATGAGGCTACACACCAACGTTGCAAGCTGGACAGATTCTCAAACATATTAACCATGATTCCTTGCTTTAGGGGGAAGGATTATAATTTCTTGGTATTATCTGCCACGTGCTCAGATGTCTCCCAAGTACACCATCTCTCAAGCTACTATTTAAAGGTTTGTAAGACATTACCATTCCTTATTGGAAATATATATCCCCAGTGCTGATTAGAAGGCTACACTTACATTAAAATAATTCTGTCCATTTTAGAACATCATAGTTCCATGCAGCACAATAGTTAATCAGACAGATCTCATTGTTTCATTGTATTGCTACTTTTTAAAAATGTGGCATGCAGTTGTAGTGTGTGCAGCTATTGAGGATGCTTTCTGACTGACATTTGATGGCTCACGTCCAAAAATTCTTATCAGCAGGAAGCTACATGAGGGTGTGGATCTAGTTTCTTTTTTCCCATCTATCATCTTTGTTTTCCATCTGTAGCAGGATCCCGCCTATGTGACATAATGTTTGAAATTGGACCTGATCTCCCATTTTCCACCTAGGATTTACTGTGTAAATGTGTGTTGCTCTCTAGAATGGAAACAAAAAGAAATCCTCTAATACAGTGGTCTTCAGCCTTTTTCATGCCAAGAAATATATAAAGTATGAGACTGGGGTCCTACCGTCAATCCTGCCCTCCTCCCGAATATCTGCCCATTCCCATCCTATTGCTACCCACTCCCCACCCCTGTTAATGCCCTCCTAGCACTGTTCACTGTAGTCATTCTTATTAAAAAGTCCAGAAAATGTTACCATGAAGCCTGGTACTAGCGAAAACTATTTTAGCACAGTTGCTAAGAATCTAAGCAGGACTGGGACACAATCTCCTGGTACCTGAAGGGGAACGCCAGATGCATCCCCCTTTATCTGAGGTTGCTCTACTCCTGTGGTCTTCAACCCTTTTTCATGCCTGTAAGTTGCCACAACCCCATAACTGAGGATCAAACCCTGTTTGTGACTGTTGGAGTCCCAACCCCAAGGTTGAAGAACATGGCTATGTTCTTCCTTGGAACTAGAGCAATGAGCCATTAGTGCTTATGTGTGATGTGTGCCTTTAGTTGCTTTATCAAAAATCCAGTGGGCAGCAGAAAATTAAATTTGGCTATATGAAATGCTGTTGCTGTAGCAGGGTATGCAGGACTGTAATGGAAAAAAAGACAAATAAATAAAATTCTAAATAAAACTGTCTCAGAACTGCCCTTGCTGTCTCAGAACTGGGGAGAACTGTTGTGGGAAGCCTGATCTTCTGTTGTGGTTACTGCACTGCTGTTACTAGTCTGAATTGACTAGTAAATTTTTTCAGAAAATTTTTAGAGCCCTACACAGTTTAGGATTCACACCTGAAATGATGGTTGCTTAAGCTTCAGGGCAATTGTCAGCTTTTCAGGTCTCACTTGGTGTGGTTCTAGTTTGGCTTCTAAAGTGTTTTGGAATCCTTGGTTGTGAACTGAAAGGAAGAGCTCAGAGTCATTGCAGCACATGAAAAAGAAATGTGCACATTTCTTTTTCATGTGTTGCAATGACTCTGAGCTCTTCCTTTCAGTTCACAACCATTGTACAGTACACAGACACGTATTTGGAAAGGCCCTTAGGTTGCTGTAATCTTAGAGCACAATCCTATGCATGCCTACTCTGACTACCATTGTAGTCAGTGGGGCTTACTCACAGGTAAGTGTGGATAGGATTGCAGCCACAAGAACTGTATGAGACAGAGCAGAAAAACAACACTGTCATCCACTATGTCGTGTCTTGGCAAGGCTCTAGGGTTAACATATCACCTTCACACATGAAATCCTTCCAAAATGCTTGGTAAATGAGCCATAAGGACAGTGGCCTCTGTGTTGCTTTGCTGTCCTCATCAGTTGCATGGTTTGTACAACTCTTAATTCTGTAATGCTGGGCAGGCTTTGGTGCAGCCTTTCCTAGCTTTGTTCATTGCTTTAATGGCATTAGCTGAGTTTTCCAGAGTTGCCTAGCAGCTACAGCTGTGTAGAGTGTGTTTGGCAATAAGCCTATTGGGTGAACTGCTGACTGAGAAGGGAACATCACACTTTGAAGTGCCTGACTCTAAGCCCTGTTGTAAAGGTGCTGCAGGAGTGGCGCTGGAGACTTGGACTCTGTGGCAGCGGGGCAGGCTTTTTCACTGGTGAGGCCTTTAATTGTTTATGAACATAGTAGGTGAGGCTCCATGGGCACTATGTGGACAAAGGTGTGTGTGTGTGTTATAATAGCCTGTGAATCAACTAGCACTCAGCTGAGATTCAGCACCTTTTCCTTCAGATGAGTTACTAAAGGGTATGTTTACATAATCAAAATTCTGATTGTGTGATCCCAGGATAATGATCCCAGGATTTTATTTTGAGATATAGCAAGCACTTTCCAACCAGGGGTTTTGTGGTCAACCAAGAACTTCAGGGTGTCTTCAGCATATAGTCAGTCTTCTTTATATGTAAACTTGCTATCTGTGAATTTGCTTATCTCCAAGGGGTAGAATTGCCTTTTTATCTGTGCCTCTGTCCTTGTTATCCACTATGCAGAGACTTTCCGAAAGGCTTCAGTGATGTTCAGAATGGCATTTGCGACCAGCACTGATCCTTTTAAAATGGATGGCAGGAGCATTCACCAGCCATGTTTAAGGAGTCTATACTGGTCGCAGTTGCTGCCCTGAAGATCCCTGCAGCTTCTGGAAGTTTTCTCTGCAGCATTCAGAGATCTTGTGGCACTTTCTGCTGCACTCTGCTGGCTTCCTGAGGGTCTCCGCTGGATTCTTCTGATTGCAGATAAGACACCTTGTACACCTAACCCCATTGACCCCATAGGATCAATGGTTCATTATCTGCAAATTCTGTAACTTCAAAGATTTCCTGGAACCTAACCCTAGCAGATAATGAGATCCGATTGTACCTTGTTGCTGGCTTTCTTGGATCCCATACAGATCGCTAAGGGATGCATCACCAATTAAAAGAAGCAATGAAAAGTAGGTACATAAGAGCACTGATTTTGCTTTTCGCTGCTTCTCATAATGTACAAGGATAGGACATGTGTTCCCTCTGGGAGTAAATCTATAGACTCCAGATGCATTTGCACCTCATACCTCTTCCCACAATGTTGAAATGATTCCTTTGGTCACAGAGTGAGGGGAGGGGTAAGGCAAGAGCTCCTGGACCTCAAACTAAAATTTTCATTGCAGATGTGTATAACAGTTCTCTGAACCTTTTAAATGAAAAGCAGAAGGAAATCCTCAACCATTTCTCTGGAGGCCTTTTTTTCTAATCAAGAGACTGTATTTCCCTCCACCCCCAGTTGGAATTCACATGTGGGGAAATAGTGAGAAAAAGGTTCCTCCCTCACTCCTCCAATCAAATTTGCAGCTTCCTCAAAGCTTCTTTTTATTTAAAATAACACAAAAATCAGAAAATAGTTACACGTGTCTAGTATGCAATTTCCAGTCTGGCCCTTAGCTTACCAATGGTTCATTGGGGGGGAATTATTTTTGTGTCCCTCTAAGGAGCCCCAACGGATTCACAGGAGGGCTAGACTGAGACATGGTGACCTGCTAGTTATACAGGTACACCCTTGAAATAGCCAATTCCTAAAAAGAAGATATTTGCTGCAAGTCACCTGGGCAGGAAAAGAGGGTAGACAGAAATGTTGAATCTCTCCCTTACTTTGCCTTGCATTTTATAATGCATGCACTATCCCCACTCCGGTTACTTTTTACATTAAAAAGCTGGTAAGCACTCCCAGCTTACCTCCAAAGTTATGGCTATCAATTAATGATGGCCTTGGTGTAGTGTGGTTCCCAGGGGGATGGTTAGGTTGTAACATGAATGCAGACTTACAGCGGTGATGCTATGTAAAGAAATAAATTGTATTGATCACAGGTGGCACAGTTTTTCCACCTCTTTCAGTTTCACAGGAATAAGGATAAGATATTGCAGCTAGTTCTTTCAATTTTCATAGGAATTGGCAGCAAAGGGCTGATTGGCTGGCACTTGTGACCCACATGAAGTCACTTCCTCCTTTTCCAGAACAGTGCAATTTTGGTGTGTGTTTTTTAAAGAGATTGTTCTGTATTTTAAAGTTCTGAATGAACATACAACTGGATCAACATGCCAAGTACTTTGAAAACAACCACTACCCAAATCTAGTTGTTAAGCTTTAGGACAATTGGGGAAGGGGCCAAATAGGTGCTAAATACAGAAGCAGGTATGGATATCGCTTAAAAAACAAACAAACAAACAGAGGTGGAAAAAACAGGGGCACATGCTGCATTCGGGGGGGGGGGCAGTCGTGAAGGCCACTTCAGGGTAAGGGGACATTTGTTTTCTGACCTTGGGGCTGCATTGCAGCAGCATCTGTGCTGGAAAGTTGGTTAGGATTGGGAACACTGCAAAGGAACACTGCAAATAGGAACAATGTAGGCTTTTTGACTTTGCTTTTGCAGGGCTGTAGTGCTTTCCTTCAGCAAGAATTGGTGATACAGTTATCAAAACATGCATTTGTCTCCTTTATAGATCATAAGTACATATTTAGAAATATGGTTACTAGTGATGATAAACTGTTCCTAGTAGAAACACATGAATTATTTTTTAGGGTATCTTTAGTAAAAATTATTTGTGATTTCCATAGGACTATGTAGTTAGTATTGTGTTCCTCCTGTGATTTTTGAAGGATGTATGCTCTTTTGTTCTAGCATTGGAGTGCATGTCTCCCAGATTTTTTTACTGTATGAAAAAATACTGTATGCTGCTCTTTTTCCATGGTCTGAGGATAGGTATTGCACTACTCTTACTGGATTGGGAACAAGTGAAAATTTCCTGTAGGATAGTACTTGTAATACTAAGGATAACATCTGGGGCGGGTGAGCTTTTTAAAGAGATAAGCACTTGGGGCCCATTCCTATCCCATATTCCAGTGCCAATGCAGCCACAATGCAGCTCTGATATAAAAGAACAAACATTCTTTTACTTGGGGTCTCTGTGACTATCACCACCACAACAGGATGCAGCACAGACCCCATTGGCACAGCTGCACTGTAGAAATGGATAAGATTGGGCACTAAGTTTATCCATGTGCTTTAAGTCAGGCCTCTTTGAAGGAGAGAGAGAGAGAGAGAGAGAGAGAGAGAGAGAGATTTAGTGTTTCAATAGGGCAATATTAACTGTATTGTATATTAGAACAGCACCAAAATGTTCTAACTCAGTGGTTACTGTGGGACAGGAACCCACCACAAGCCAATTTCAGATGGGCTGCAAAGCATCTAGAGCTATGGTTCCCAAAGTGGTCTATATCGACCCCCAGGGGTCGATTTCGACTTTCAGGGGGTCCGTGTCAGCGACAAAAAATTTTTGGGGTCCACGATATGTAAATGGGGGTCCACCCATCAAAATCATTATTTCAGGTGTTTCGTAAGCTTTTTAAGAAGATATTTTAAATTTGAAATAATTATATGAGTAGGTACGATAAGTTTTGGACTTTGTTATTATAATTCTTGCAAATTGAACAAAGGGGGTAATGGAGAGGAAGCTCCATCACCCTACTTACATGGACTCCCTGTGGATCCTGGCTCTGCGGTGCATGTTTAAAAAAAAAAAAACTTGCGCCGCAGCGCCGGGATCCACAGGGAATATACCGCCGGAGAGCTTGTCTCCTCCGCAGCACCTCCCTCCCATATGAATGACGCTGGCGTGACCCCAAGGTCGCCTCAGCGTCATTCAGAAGGCAGAGAGCGCACGGAGAAGCAAGGATGAAGATATTTCTAGAGGTTAGTGAAATAAAGGGGCCTGGGGGGGCTGCAATATTTATTGAAAACTAGGGGGTGGGGAGGCTGCAGTAGTTATTAAAAACTGGGAGGCTGCAATATTTACTGAAAACTAGGGGGTAGGCTAAAATATTTATTGAAAACAGCAGGTGCGGGGGTTGCAATATTTATTGCAAACTGGAGGGCTGCAATGTTCATTGAAAACTGGGGGTGCGCGGACATGTTAAATTAGGCAATTATAAATAGGATTTTTAAATTTTTAATTTAATTGTTTCAATAAAGGTCTGAATAAAAAATTTAAGTTCGTTTTCTTTTTTTACAAAGCCCTATCAAAGTGAACAGCACTATGTCAGCTGTGAAAAACATATTTGACGACATAAAGTTTAGGAAAATTTAATATTAGGCAGGCAGGGGGTCTACGGCAAAAAAATAATTCGGAAAGTGGTCCACAGGACAAAAAGGTTTGGGGACCTCTGATCTAGAGCAACCATATTAAAAATATAGGAAGATAGGATACTGGAAAGGGTGAGGCCTGTGAGTGTGGTTGTTCTGCTTGTGTCAAGGTTATAAATAGGCTTTTTTCTTTCTAATTCACTTTACTGTTGGAAAATGTTTGAAAAATAACTCAACTTATTGCAGCATTCTCAGGAGAGCAGCCGGTTCCGGCGTCACAAGGATAGCACTTCCAGCCATGACATCACTTCTGGTGGGTCTCGGGCAGATTGTCATTGTAAAAAGTGGGTCCGGATGCTAAACAGTTTGAGAACCACTGTTCTAAGTTATATTGGAGGGAAGGACATTAAGGGATTTGCCTGATGTTTTCAAGGAGGTCAGACTGCTGTGAATCAGCACAAAGCCCTGTCCACCACCCAACACTTCCTTGTTAGTTGCATTTGTTGGCAGTGCAAGAGGTATTTCTGGTGCTGTAAGGTTCCCCACACAGAAAGTGCAACAGAGCTGGTTGGTGCTTTCCTGAGCAACGTGAGTCATATTGAGTTATGGTGGCTGCTTCCAGATAAGTTCCAAATGAGCTTTGCATTGGGAAATTCATGGGGAACTTTAGAGCTATAGAAAGTACTGTACTCACTCTGAAACAGCATTTCAGTGTCATTTGGGTGGATTGCAGAAAAGTAATTGGGGAGCAGGTGACCTGAGGTCAGACAGCTGCGGGTGGGTTTGAGCAGACATCATGACTGACCATAGAGGAAGACTCTCCATAACGATATCCAGAGGTGTAGCGAAGGGGATGCATGGGCACCTGACAACAAGCTTTATATTAGGGGAGCAATAAGCTGAGTTTGTCACTAGTGGCCAAAATTGTGAAAATGTTGGTAATTATGAATAGTACCATCATGTTATAGTAATTTAATACAGAATGCAATGAAACAAACCAGAGCGTAATATCTTTATGCTATCAAAAGTTACGGCCTAAAAATCAGAAAAAGAAAATATAACTGCCATGTAAAAATCGCGCTTTGTTAAAAATTGTGGTTTTTAGGAATAATACTGTTACATTATATATCATTCAATGCAGAATGCAATGAAACCACTGGAGTGTAACATCTTAGTTCTATTGAAAGTTATGGCCAACCCCCCCCCCCCCGAAAATGAAAATACAACTGTGACATCACTTCCTGTTCTGATATCATTTTGAGGGCATCATTTTGCCCACTGCACCTGGCTATACTTTCATTAACTGTGCCACAGCTATATCTAGTCCTTACCCGTTAAAGGCAATTCTGCACATGTCCTTGCATCCTCACTGTGCGTTAGCTCTAATTCAGGTTGGCCGATCTGATCCAGATAATATCAGTTTGCATGCTTCAGATGCTACTAAAATTCATGGCTTTAGTAAAGCTTTAATAAAATAAATGCCAATGTGCACAGGGTTGTTGCAGAAACACAGGGTGTCTTGTAAATCTATAACTTAATAGCACTGTAAATTTAAAGACAGTCTCCAAACTTCAATGCTGTGTTGGCACTAGCCTTAGAGAAAGGTGATCTTGTCTTTGTTGGCTCTACAGCTTTGGATTCCATACCATAAGCTTAACACCATCATACAAATGCAATCTGAAAATGACAGTAAATAAAGGTTCAGATTTCACACCTTTCTTCAAGCAATAAAGAGACTAATGTTTCTCTTTCCTCATTTGTGTTTTCGTTCTCTCCCAAACCTTATCTAGTTTATGTCCTATAGCTCCATATCCCCTTGGAGTTTGTCAAAAGGCCTAAAATACCCTCTTTCTGGTTGATGGTGAGTTTTGCAGTATTATGTCTCAGTCTTTTAAAATCAGATTCGTTTGGATGCTCTTCTTTTTTCCTTTCTATAATAATAAATATTAAAAAACCTACTTTTACTAGGAATTATCCTTTAAACATAGCATTGAAGCATAGCATTAATTTGATCTGACATCAAATTAACCTCGGAAGGCTGGCAATGTGTTCCTGACAATGGTGTTACCTGCTGGCCCAACGGACAAGGCATTTCCCCTTTGAGTGCATCTGTTTCCTCTTCAGCTCTTTTGAATTCACTGCAAAGGCATGTTAGGACACTTGCTGTCTGTCACTGAACTGTGCCCAGCACACAGGAGTTCTCATCTTGTACTGTGGGAGCATGCATAATAAGTTCACACAGCAACATGGAAAGCAAGAGCAACTGATCTACTTCTCATTTTGAAGTTGCATAAAGTTGCAGTCTTCAAGAGAAGACTGTAGAAGTCCCATGATTATCAGGGCTATTTTTAATTTTACATTACTTTAATGTGCATGCCTAAAAAAGAGTGTACACCTGGCATGCATCCTCCCCGATATATGAATGTGATAAGCAGCTATTTGAAAACGTGTATCAAACATGTATACAGGGTTGGCTGTAGCTCTAGTAGATGCTCAGCACTGCTGGTACCAAGTTGTGGGGAGGGGGAGTCAAGGGCCTGCACTGGGCCTGTCCTTAGTAGTGCATTGGGCACTACCAGTGCCACTGATGTTTATTTATCTGGGCAATTTTATCCCACCATTCTGCCTCCTTTCTATCTTAAGGTGGCATACAACATTTTATACACACAGTAGAATGTGGTAAATATTGGTTCTTCCAAGTTGATGCAGGGCTTAGGGATTGGTTCTTCCAGGTGGACTCTGTGTGGGCTCTTGGCTTGGTCTGGCTATTCCCTGAGGCTCAGCAGCACTGTTGGTGGCATGGGCCCTTGGTGAGCATCTGACCTGACTGGCCTGCTCAGTAGCAAACCTGAATTTGCAGTGTGTAAAGCAGACTCCAGGGCCCTCTCATAGCTAGGATATACGGACCTCTCTTTAATTAAACAGGTGAACCGTCCTCCTAAAGTAATAGTTTTGAAGTTGTAAGCATGTGGGAGTTAACTACGCTTTCTTTTTCCCTTTGCAATATATACCCTTTGCAATGAGTATTCCTTTACAGTGCCCTCTAATGGTGTGGCAGTCCAAAAAGAGATATAGATTTCCATGTATAATAAAGTTTGAAATACCTTGCAATGTTGTGAAACAGTGGAGCCAACTCCAATTCAGGACCATGGGTGCCCGGGCTTGGCTTGGCACAAAGCCATGCCCCTAATGCAAAGGCACGCCCTCACACACGCATAGTCATGCCCAGTAGTGTTATCTAGCCGGTACGCTGGGCGGGACTTATGGTTGAGCGGCAGCCTGCCCGTTGCGTACCGCTGCGTTCCACCGCCTGCCCGCCTGCCCGTTGCGGGCGGGCAGAAGGCGGAATGCAGCGGTACGCAGTGGGTGGGCTGCCGCTCAACCGTAAGTCCCGCCCACCATACCGGCTAGATGACACTACTGGCCACGCCCCTAACCAGGAAAATAGCACTTTTAAACATTGATGCACAATGCTGAAATCGTGCTGGTGCTGGCGCTGCCCCATAACAAAGTGTTAGTGTTCTCTGACCTCATGGAGGACAGTCTGCAATCAGAGTACTCCATTGCAGCTCAGAGACAAAACGCTGGGCAGTGGCGCCTGTGAGGAGGTCAGATTGGGCAGCAGCAGAGTTGCAGCAGATTGACCCGCAGGTGCCCAGTCCTAGGACTGACTGGGACTTGGAGAAGGGGAGGGACGTGATGCCACAACGGCTGAGATACCAGGCAGGGATGCAGGACAGGACACTCTCGAAGGCAGAGTGCCTGCCTGCCTGCCTGACCAGCGGCTGCCCAGTCCTAGGACTGACTGGGACTTGGAGAAGAGGTGGATGTGATGCCACAAAGGCTGAGGTGCCAGGCAGGGATGCAGGACATTCTGGAAGGCAGAGTGCCTGACCAGGAGCGGCTTAAATTGGTGCCACTGCCACAATGGCAGGGGTGAGACGGTGATTCCCAGGGGAAAAAAACTAAAAAAAAAAAAAAAAAAGGATCGTTGGTTTCCCAGTACACTACTTGGACATGTCAAACATGGGTCTGGCTTGCCAGTCTTGGGGAGGGGGCAGTGCCACAATGGCACAGGATTGAACAAGGGCTGCAGGACACTCCCTGACGTGAGGAGTGCCACTGCCAACTGTTTGCACCACTGAAGGAGTACTTTGCTTGTGCTGAACTGGCTGACAGTGGGGAAATGCCATCAGTGGCTAGGGGCTTAAGGAGGATGCAGGACACTCCCAACCACTTAGAGTGCCAGACCAGGAGCAGCTTAAATTGGTGCCACTGCCACAATGGCAGGGGTGAGAGGGTGGTTCCAAGGAAAAATAAACTAAAAAAAAAAAAAGGATCTTTGGTTTCCCAGTACAGTACACAGACGTGTCAAACATGGACCCGGCTTGCCAGTCCTCTGAGGTGAGGAGGACAGGAGGAAGCCCTCCTTGTGAGAGGAGGGGGCAGTGCCACAATGGCACAGGAACGCTTTTGTCTCTGCTCTGGTTGAAGTGCAGGCTCAGCAACTCCTGTGCAGTCAGGCGCATCTTGACTGTCTATCTGGGTCTGAGAGGTTTCTTCTCCGATCTCGGTATGCATCTGCGTCTGCAGTGCTACTGCTAGGCCTCCTCTCTGTCTGAGACTGACTCTGAGATGCTGTGGCTTGGCTATCTGTCTGTATCTGGCTCTGAGTGGTTTCTGCTAGGCTTTCCCCCTGAGTCACAGAGGTTTCTGGTCTTCCACCTTGTGGATGCACTGATGATGGCATGGCTCCACCAGACTGCCTTGTTCTCCTAAAAACAAATCTATCCATTCTGGATTCAATTGAGAAACTACCCCAGAAATTATAGGCAGCCTGGCAGGTGTTGTGAGTTTGTGTGTGCTGGCTGCGTGTGGCAATGCCCACACGTGCTCTCTGCACTAGCAGCTCTCAAGTGTAATGTTGTGTAAGGATCCTAGAACTGAAGACCCTCCGCCCAGGAGTCAGGAACTGAAAACCAGTTCAACCCTCTGCACTAGCAGCTCTCAACTGTTAAGTTGTGCCAGGGCCCTAGAACTGCAGACCCTGCACAGTGCACTCAGGTGTGGCAATCCCCACACACGCAGTGTCTGCACTAGCAGCAGCAGCAGCAGGTCTCAAGTGTGATTATGTGAGGAGGGTCCTGGAACGGCAAGCCCTCCCCACCAGGACTCGGGAACTAGAAAACAATTTTCAACACACAACCCGCAAAAGTGGGTCTGTGTGTGCTGGGTGCAGGTGCAACTGCCCACCCCCTCTCTGCACTGTAGCAGTTCTCAGGTGTAACGCAGTGCAAGGGTCCAGAATTTCAGACCCTGCACTCAGGAACTGCAAAACAAACAGTTCAAGTCAACACACAACCCATAAAAGTGTGTTTGTGTGTGGTAATCCCTCCCCACACTCTTTCTCTGCACTAGCAGCTCTCAAGTAAGGGAGAGCATAACAGCATAAGCACTCAAAACAGAAAAAGGTGGCTGGCTCTAAAAGCTAGCCCCCAGCAGCCCTGAAATAGTAACTGCTGGCTGCAGCAAGCTTGCAGCTTTTTTGCTGCTCCAGCCACTAAAGAAAGCAGCTTAGCAGCCAGAAAAAAATGGAGAACAACTGCTTTAATTGCTCATTCGCTGTGAAGGAGAGAGTCAGGTGTTATGTCCCAAAATCGAGCAGGTGGAGCCGCTTTGGCCTGCCTGCAACAACAAATCGCACTGGCCCTCCCACCTCGCACCCCCTCGCCTCGTGCTCTGAATGAGGCGTCAAGTGTGGGGAGCACTTTAAGTATGCTGCCAAAGTCTCAAGATACCTGAGAAGTCTGCCAGCCAATCAGGGAGCTGGTGGAGGAAGGTGGTAGTATGGGGATGTGGGGCTGGTGTGAATGTGAATGCTCTGCTCCCATGGGGGAAAACCGTGTATGCTCAAAACCCCAGCGCCCCCCCCCCCAGATGGCGCCTATGTTGTGAAATAACATCACCCATTTAGCCTCGTGGAATTTGAATACATTGTCCTGAGTTTCATAGTAGTGGGCCATATCAGTCTGAACTGTTTTGAAAATTTTTACTGAATTCAAAATTAATTCCTCCATTATCTAAAATGGGATACAAATACTGGAAGCTGTTCTGGTGCCAGAAAACATAGAATTTCACCATAATGGAGAAGTACCAGCAATGGATAAGAATTGCTATAAATGGAAAGCAAAACCTCACTAAGTTACAAAACTAATTCTATTTCCTTAAATGAGGTATAGAATTAAAACTTGCCGTTTCATTTTCTTATGGCCATTATATTTCATTTTAGGGTTTTAGATTATGTATGTTTCCATGATCACCCGCTCAATATAGCAGAAGCATGCAACCAGAACAAGAATCTTGATTAATTTTGCCATTGCCAGCACTGCAGTATGTGCTCTAATCCAAAATAATGTAATATTTTATTAAATTCTGAGAATAATAGTAAATGTCATGGTATCCTAAGAATGTGTACTTTCTAAGGATAACATGACAGTATTTACTAATATCAAATCATTTCCTTATGCCATTTTTTAAACATATTGCTAATACCACTTATTCAGCTAAATTATTGCTGCATAATGCTTAGGCACCAATATTAATAGGAATACAATTGCATATGTCATGTGTGTAGCAAACAATCCATTATATGTAAATCAATTTCAGAGTTGTAGACTCTATATTAGGCTATGAATTTAATTTTATTAGTAAAAAAAATGTTGATATGAATTACAATATTGCTTTGTGACCAACCATGAGTGACAGCTCCCTGGTTGCTCATCAGCTGGGATGGCTGATAGCTGGGAACCAGCAATAGCCCTTAAAGGTAGGGGACAAGGAAGGCTAGAGACAGCCTAAAGATCAGAGGAGTTAGGGAGGATGGGAAGTAAATGGGAGAGAAGCAGAGGTGCAGAGGACAGGGAAAAGTGAGACAAGAAGTCGCGAGAATGGAGGAAATGGAAGGCAAGAAGGGTACCATAAATGCCCTTGAGAGGGAGAGGCCAGAAGGCCAGGAGGAAAGAAGAGAAGGAAAAGAAGTCCTAGAGTCACAGCCACAGATTGGTAAGAGGGGGAAAATGTGGATACTCATCTGGGACTCTGGCAGGTATTCAGCTGCTAGAAGAAGGGATATGCCAGAGCACATAAGAGCTCCCCCATTCCAGCCAAGGACACTGGCTATTGAAAGCCCTGTTTGCTCCATTGAGCCAACAAGCATTCCGTTGTCCCAGGGATATTTAGGATCAAGAGTTGAAATTGGGATTGAGCAGCTCCTCCTGACATCCACATGTATCAAGCGATCCCAGAGAGGAGTGCTGCTAGGTTACAGCCCAAGAGTTCCTAGTTAGAAAAATTGTGATGCTACCCAAGCAGTTCTGTTGTCTTTTTGGAGGGGACTCTTCCTTGTTGCACAAGAAGAGCTTTGCCTCCTTGCTTTGATTACTGTGTCTTACTCACAGCCCCAGGGCCTTGCTTCCTTTGTGCAAAGGTGAGAGGGGGCAGCTGCAACACGCCTCTAGTACTATTTAGCCACAAGTGTCAGATCTCCCCAGCCCTTGGGAGGCCTTCTAATGCCCCCAGAAGGCTGAAAATCAGCTCTTTTGCTCAAATCAGTTTGAAAATTAGTTTTGCTCAAAGTGCCATTTTTCAGCCTTCCGGGGGTGTTATGAGGGCTGGGAAGGGCCACGCGTTACCAAGAAATGGTGCAGTGAAAGATCTCTTCCTGTCTACCATGTTATGTTTGATAATCTGGGACCAACAAAGCCACAACTTTGGAAAAAATGAGATCTAGTGGTGATTGTTCATTTGTCCAGCTTCCTCAATCAACAGAAATCACAGAAGTGGAGTCTTTCCTCCCATGACAAAGGCTCTTTGCTGAACTGTTTCATTTAGAAAGATACAGGATGGGTTAAGCTGTTTTTGGCATTGTGGGTGCTAAAAGGAAGCCCATCCCTGTTATCCCCCACAGCTGATGCTGGTTTTCCAATGCAAATGGAATGGCTGATTAAATACGATGAACTATGAATGGTGGAGTTGTGGAAAAAATTACAGTTGCATTAATGAATGTAAACAAGGACAGGATTTGTCCAGAGGTCCAGAGTTGCATATGAACCTGCGTAATTGTGATTTTGTTTAATTTTGCCTTTACTATTAGGAATAGTAAAGGAATAGGAATAATTCTAATTGCCAGCATTGAAAATGGCATTTTCCTGCTTTTTATTTGGAATTGTGTAATGGCTGTTGTGCAAGGCCACGTTTATGCACTGTTTTTCTTATAAATGTACTTGATAATAGTTCAGTGATCTTGCTGGATCAGACAAACCTCCATTTAATTCAGCAGTCTGGTCTGAAGAGCTTTCAACCAGATACACTGGAAGCTCATGTCTGTGGTCATCTTTAAAACCACCTAAGGGTCAAACTGGATCTCCACCCAAATGTACAGGTGTGCCCTGATATTCACTGATTCAGTATCCATGGTTTCAGTTATCCGTGGATACCATGGATACTGGACACCTATTAAAAAGATAGTATAACATTAGACAATTTTTTTTACCTTGTTGCAGCAAAACCACTGATATTCCCCTGTCTTTAACAAGGCATCCCCAGTATTCATAGTTTTAGGTATCTATGGTGGGATCCGGAACGGAACCCCAGTGGATACTGGGGCATGCCTGTACCTTTCAGAAGTGTGCTTCCCACTGGAACTACCTGCCCTTCCCATTTTCTGGCTGAAAAACACCCGCCCCGCCCCCAGCTTGCTTTACTCTTGAAGTAGTTACTTGCAGCAGATAGTTACTTTGGAAGCAAAAGCAGCTTGAGATGGGATTTTCAGTGGGAAATTGATGGGAAAAGAACTGACTTCTCCCTCCTTGCACAGTGCAGTCCTTATTAGAGTGGGGTGTGTTTCTTGGGGGGAGGAGAAGAGGTAGTATTTTCAGTTGGAAGCATGCCTCTTAAAAGCCCATTTGCATGTACATCTAGTCTGATCCAAAGCTAGTAGCCATCACCACATCCTGTTGTTAGTGAATGCTACATTTTAATTACTCATCTTGTGGCTTAGGACTTTCTTTTGTCCAAACGTACAATGAAGTTGGCTTGCAGTGCAATAATACCAATATTATTGAAAGGGGGGAAGATATTTTTATCCTTTTCTGTGTGTGTTTCTCCTTCAATGTGTATTCAGGAAAATACAGTTCCAGAAGATCCTTGATAATTGAAATTCTTTGTGGGTTAATGCATAAATGACATGGCTGAAGATGAACAAGGTATTGGTCCTGCTAGCTCCAAGTGAGCAGTTTACATAGTACCGTAGGGTCTTATGCCTGGTGTCTTGCTCTAATGCTGATGTTTGGGAGCTGCATTGTTTCTACAAAGTGCTTATATGAAAGAATAGTCTCCTTGACCTGATTGAATATAGCAAAATGCTACAAATGAATATGTCTCCAGTTTCAGTACTTGAACATAAGAAGAGCCCTGCTGGATCAGGCCAAAGGCCCATCTAGTCCAGCTTCCTGTATTTCACAGTGGCCCACCAGGTGCCCCAGGGAGGCATGAGACAACAAGATGCCTGGATCCTGTTGCCACTCCCTTGCACCCGGTACTCTGAAGAAGCCCACCTCCAATGTAAGGAGGCTGCACAATCCATCATTGCCTATAGCCCACGATGGACCTTTCCTCCAGAAATCCGTCCAATCCCCTCTTAAAGGCATCAAGACCAGATGCCATCACCACCTCCTGTGGCAAAGAATTCCACAGATTAATTATCCGCTGGGTAAAAAAAAGTACTTCCTTTTATCTGTTTTAACTTTCCCAACCCTCAGTTTTAGCGGATGCCCCCTGGTTCTGGTGTTTTGAGAGAGGGAAAAGAACATCCCTCTATTGACTGTATCCCTTCCATGCATAATTTTGTATGTCTCAATCATGCCCCCCCAGGCGCCCTTTTTCTACGCTGAAGAGCCCCAAACGCTGCAGTCTTTCTTCATAAGGGAGGTGCCCCAGCCCCGTAATCATTTTTGTCACTCTCTTCTGTACCTTTTCCAGCTCCACTATGTCCTTTTTGAGGTGCGGCGACCAGAACTGGACACAATATTCCAGGTGTGGCCTTACCATCGATTTGTACAATGGCATGATAATATTGGCTGTTTTATTCTCAACCCCCTTTTTAATTACCCCAAGCATGGAATTGGCCTTCCTAATTGCTGCCGCACACTGGGTCGATACCTTCATTGAATTGTCCACCAGCACCCCAAGATCTCTCTCTTGAGCTGTCACATACAGCTTAGCACCCATAAGCCTATAGGTGAAGTTTTGGTTTTTTGCCCCAATGTGCATCACTTTACACTTGTCTACGTTGAAATGCATCTGCCATTTGGCTGCCCATACCCCCAACTTGGAGAGATCCTTCTGAACCCTCTCTGTGTCTTCAGATAAGGGCTTTGGTGTAAATACCTGGACTGAAATTTGAGAGGAAGGCACACTGATCTGTTAACAGCCCCTAAAATGTTTGGATTGACCCAGAAAGGCTAAATATACCTAGGCATTCTAGAGAACTCTTGCTACAGTGTTTGTACCAATGCTCTGCCAATAACTGTTTGGTAAATTTATAGCCGTGAGAAGAGGGCTTTAGGGGTGAGGTGGAGACAAATGTGGGTGTGATTAGAGCAACAGTTGAGGTCTTCTTGAGAAGTCAAGTCACAGTCTGTCCTTTTCACTTGTTTATTATTGGGAACGAAGGACAGCTGCAGCTCCTGTACACAAGAGAGGGTAATACAACCATGATATAATTACATGTTGGTAGCCCTCCCAGCTGGGAATTGCACATTTATAAATATTCTCCTGTTGCAGACTGTGATGTATCTTCGAAATAATGAGAGGGAAGGGAAGAGGTTGGCTATAATTTCAGGGAGATTGATTTTCTCCTAAGGGCACAATTCTAGCCTGGAGTTAGGCTGGCATGAGTCACTTGTGCTGGCTTAGGAGTGTCGCAAATGCACTGTAAAGTGCGTTTGGACCACTCTTGGAGTCAGGGGGGCTGGCACATGTCCATGTGTCAACTTCCTTACTCCAAAAGTGATGCAAATGGACTTTATAGTGCATTTGTGACACTCCTTGGCTGACACAAGGGACTCATGCCAGCCTAACTCCAGGCTAGGATTGTGCCCTTAGGAGAAAATCAATCTCCCTGAAATTATAGCCAACCTCTTCGCTTCCCTCTCATTATTTCAGGTTAGGATTGCGCCTAACCCAAGTGAAGTTTTTGTATTTATCTTTTTTTTAAAATCTGTTAATATATATGGTCTTAGTCTTGCTCTAAAGGCCACAATGATGTTATTTAAAAATACTGAGAGTGGATGTTTAATATTTGGTGGGAGGGGTACTCAAAAAAAGGTTAAGCTGCAATATGCACGTTTTTAGATATGTCATGCAATAATAAAGACTGGGACTAATTAGAACTAATTTCATTTTAAAGTTCAGGTTATTTCTAATGTAGATAAGGATGACTGTTTGGTTATGAGAGTTCGTAGTTGTCAGACATTGCTTCTGCATTATTCTTCATATCTGATGCTAACATACTTCATTGCTTTTTTAAGTAGAAAATAGCATGCAACCATTTATAGGATTGTCATGTAGGAATTTTGTGCCTTTTGTAGCATGCGCATATGCTGGGAATCTGTGTTCAGTTGGCGTATCCAGGAGCACTGACATGCAGCTCAATTAACACATGTGTAACCATTGGAAAACAGTGTTATTTACCTTACTCAGCTCATTGTGTTCAGTAAGACTTGGGGCCCAATCCTAAGCAGTCCAGCAATGAGTCCTTACCGCTGATTCTGCAAAAGTGCTGTAAGGCACTCTAGCACCCGTGGTAAGGGCTTATCGCTGGTGCCAGCCCAACGCCAGGCCCCAGTGCCCAGATGTGGAACTGTCCAGCAGTAAGTCGCACTGCCTCTGATGGTGAGCTCTTTCGGGGCAGCGGGAGGGCAGAACTGGTTGGAAGAGGGGGAACGGGGTGGGACTGGGGATGGCCTCCAAACTGGGTCCTTTCCTCCAGGTTGGGCTGCATGGCCCGACAAGGAGGCCCTCAAGTCTGTGCCGGTAAAATAGCAAGAGCAGACTTGAGGAGTCCCATTGGTGGGCCAGTGCCTTTACCTAGGGAAAGTAGATGAATGTAATGTCCCCTTCTCCTGAAATGTTTCTTATGGCTGACACTGTGCCCATAGGATAAAGTGGTTGCCGTTTTGGCACTGTTGCTCCTGTCGGGGCCCAGCACCATTGGATTGGGCTATTAGGCTGTAAAATTATCCACAGTGAAGAATAGGTTATATTCGTGCTTTTGTGATTAAAACATCATTTTTAGGCTGAGCAGACATGCGGCAAGCAATATAGTGCCTCTTGTTACTTGTGCCTTGTTTCCATTATGGTTGTACCCAGAATCCATTGCAGAAGTTCCCTGGTGTTGGGGGAATAAACAGTCCTATTTATGTTTACCCAGGGCTGTGAAAGATTGGGGATGGGCTAAAATTAACAACTTGTACTTGACCCTCTGTTGCATGGTGCAACCTCCTACAGCAGGTGATAGCAAGTGGCTTTGAAGCCTGGTTGATCATTTAACTTCTGCAATCAGTTTATTCCCCCCCCCTCCAAGTGTCTGTTCTGGAAGCTGAGGCTAGCCAGTCTCTGCTAAAGAGGAACCTAGTGATATGGCTTTTAGGAGTGATTGTGTACTTTGGTACAAGATAATCCTTTTGTTGAGGATGCTGCTGACTATTTTTTCTGAAGTTGCTTTTAACCACAGGTACTTCTGAACCAAAACTACTATGTGTTGATCTATATAAAAGGTAAAGTTTTCCCCACGACCGAATGGTCTAGTCGTGACCGACTGTAGGGGGCAGTGCTCATCTCCGTTTCAAAGCCTGTAGAGCCGGCGTTTTATTCAAGGACAAGCTTCCGTGGTCATGTGGCCGGCATGACTATACGCCGTAGCGCACAGAACGCCGTTATCTTCCCACCGAAGTGGTCCCTATTTATCTACTTGCTTTTTAGGTACTTTCGAACTGCTAGGTTGGCAGGAGCTGGGACAAGCAACGGGAGCTCACTCTGTCACGTGGTCTCAAACTCCCAACCTTGCGGTCGAAAGCCCAGCAACAGCGGATTAACTCGCTGCACCACCACGTCCCGTTGATCTATATAAAGAGGGGCAAATGGATTAGATTAACCTACCTTTAGAAGGCTGAATAGATTTTTAACAGATGCCGACGTTCTTTACAGTTAATTTCTATGAATATATTTTCATTGCTATTACCTGAACCACAATTTACCTGGGTTAGAATTTTTGAAAGTTCCTTGTAATGATAGGACTGGGGGGGTCCACATTGGCTGAGGTCAGTGGGAAGCAAAAAACTGACTTGATCTACCATTAGTGGGGATTTTTTCCCATACCATAAGAAATAATGGTATAGGCTTTGATAAAGACCAGAAGATTTGAAACAAAATCCCCCAAAAGCTTATTTTGAAATTTAATATTTAATTTTGGAAACCGCGCTGTACAAATTCTTTTTCTTCTAAAACCTTTAAGAAATACATACGTTTTGGTAAGCAGGCCTCAGAACATCCGGACCCAACCGGAGGACTACTCTGGTCGGATTTGGAATGGGGTGTGTGGGCTAAATCAGCGGGTTTAATTACCCATGGATTTTTTGATCTGTGAGGGTTCTCGGAACAGAATCCTGACGTATAAAAAAGCTCCACCTGTACATACATAGGAAATTTGCACAGCGAGAGATGCATCAAACGGTTAGCTCAACTGGACCATGTGATAATCTTGAAAATCTGGGGAAACTCTGAGCTCATCTAAATTGGACTTGGAATTGCAGGGAATCGATTAACAAAGATACAGATAGCGATGGCCCCGTGTACTCAAAGACATTTGATAAACTGAGGACTTCAAAGGATCCGTAGTGCTAAAAGCCAAGCTTTTTATTATGCCTGAAATTGAAGCTATGCGGTTATTTGAAACTTTTGCATTTAGCTTTTCTATAAAAATATATTATTAGCCACTGTGTTACATTAGCAAAGGTTCAGTCACCAGGGGTGTCCCATCCATTAGACAAGGGGATACAGACTCATCAGCAGCAGATATTGGGCGGGGGGAGAAGGTATCAGATTCAGGATTGTCTTTACCTCAAGTCTGCTGCTGCCGCCTCTCTCCAGTCTGCCGTTGATGTAATCTGCATTACTACCTTTCAGCCAGCTAAAAGTGAGCAGAAAGTGGATCACCTGCCTCCTTACCTTGCTCCGGGCACAATTTCTTCAAACTGGAAGTTCCAGTTTGATTTACAGGCACCACATGAATGAAGGAGCTCCTTCATTTGTGCAGTCCCTTTAAATCAAACCAGAAGTCCTGCCTTCTGCGTTTGAAGAAACCATGCAAGGAGCATGTTAAGCAGCTGCTGTGTGTGTAGAGGAGTGTTTGTAATTGTGCAGGGAAGATGAACTTGAGGTAGCATCAGATGGCATTCCAGGTCATGCCATTGCTGGATAAAATGATATAACTGTTATCTGAGAGCCCATAATTGGGAGACCATGTTGGGGGTATCCCAGTCTCTCCCCTTGCATTGTTGTGTGCAATGTTGGGCTCACAGGTGGTATGGGGAGGGGATACCATCCTTGCTGGCAGTCAACGCTGGCTCTCACAGGCTTCAGCCTTGATCGTGCTATGCAGCCTTCACTGTTCTGCCAGCTGGGGATTATATGGAGCAGCTCCTCTCCCGAGCGCTCACCCTTCCCCACTGACTAGCAGTAAAAATCTGGCTCAACCCCTCCTACTGGCTCCTTCATGGGCATGCTTGTTTTCACCCTTCACCTGGAATCCTGCAACTCCCCTGTGGCCACCCCCAGCATGGCTACTGCTGACTGAAAGGCCTTGTCCCAATGGTTGCCAACAGCTCAGCTGTCTGGTGATCAAGGTGGAAGAGGCGGGTTGCTGGCACCCGACACCAGAATGCACCGCCTTGCTGGAAGCCACAACAGTGGCCCATCCGCCATCTGCTCTCCTCCCCCAGTGCAGCCTGGCGGCCACTGTCAGTCACTATCTTAGTTTACCCATGTTCAGCCGTGTCAGAGGGGCAAAGTAGCATTGCAAGTCTGCCATCGGGAGCACTGCCGCCACCAAGACCATCCCAGGCTTTCAGTGAGTGGAGCTCCGGCTGGCTCCAGGATATGTCTTTCTTAGTCCTATTGTCCGAGATGTGAGATCTTTTGGACCTGACATGCCAAGGATTGAGCTTAAGTCCTTAAGCATATGTTCTGCAACTGAGCTATGCCTCTTCCATTAGTCTGGACTATACTAGGACTCACATGGACTTGGCCCTGACAAGTTTTAAACAGTAAATACATTTCATCTAGCACTGAGTAAACACGGTCTAGCCACACATCTAGAACTGGACTCCGGTTTCCAGTATTATAATGTTCTTTGCATTTTTTTTTTGCAAAAGAAAATAAATTGGAGAAAATCAGCAATTAAAGTCTCCCACCCCCACATACACGCACAAGGTACAGTTGTTGAGTGATAAGCGTGCAATTATGTGGTTATTCATCAGGAAGGAATGAAAGAGGCTATCAAGAAGAACAGAACCTTAACTAATGAAAAATGAGCCTGGAGGAAGAAAATAATTTGCGCCCCCCCCCCTTTTCCCCAAACTCACCACCAGTGCGTGGCTGCATTCTTTCCAGGCTGCTCTTAACAAACTGGGAGTTGCGATGAGTCACCGCCCACTACCTTATTTGGAAGCTCTCCAACAAAGAGTTTAATGAACAAGGCATTTCAATTCATCCTCACTTCCAGTTCCCCCAGGTGTAGTAAGGAGCCATTTGAGTGGAAACAAGGGTAGAAACCATGGAGTTATTATATTTCACTGGAATGGCCATGACGTCACAGACTTGAAGCCATGGGTGTATCTCAGATCATTGCCGCGAAGGAGGATTGCCGCTGCGGCGTCACGAACAAAAATCTCCCTGCCCGTGTGGTAAAGTTAATCTCAACGTCTTTAAGCATGCCTGCGTGTTCTGCGTACGGGTGTGCGAATCGCTGTACGAAAAATGGGATTACTTTGCACAGGTACTTAAAATCATTGTGATTCATTGGTACTGGAAAATATCACTTCATAAAGTATGCATCCCTGCACAAACTGAAGTAGATATGAAGAAATAAAAAAAAAATCCCCCCTCCTTTCCCCCCTTCCCGTTTATACTTTTTCCCCCCAGCCTTCCATTTTCTACTGTAATATTTTTGAAATTCCGAACATTAACATAATTTGTTTTATGGGGGGGGGGTGAGTGTAGAAGTTTAAAAAAATACACTTAATAGCCTAGAAGTGAAAAAGAATTACTCTCCTATTGACAACTGCTTGTGTTATACATTGAGAGATTTTAATGTAATTTTCCTACATATTTATCTGATTTTTGCCCACCCTCCCCCTTTTATTATTTCCTTCCTGTTCACACTTTATTCCTGGTTGTGTAGATTTCAAAAAATAAGCCTGTCAAGACAGTGCAATCCGAGTTTAAATAGACAGCAAGCGGCATTTCGTCCGGTATGTTCAGTAATATAATTCTGTGGAATTAAACCTTGGAATTGCATATTAACTCATATTATGGTTACCACTGATGTTTGTCCACGATCACACGTTGTTATTTTCGTGAGTTTTTACTTCAGGAGTAAACAAATAAGTCCGAAACATCATGCGAAAACCCATTTGAAATAATTGGAATGAGGATTGTTTTGGGTGTATTTATGTCACCGCTAACCCCGCCCACTAGCTTCACTTTCTGCTCATCCAGATAACAAGAAGGGCCGGGGGTTGGTAGGAACAATAGGAAAATCAGGTCGAAAGAAGTCATACTGAAGGGACAAGGGGCACAATTTTCAAAATACCATAAGTTATGTGCTTTTTGATGTTGCAAAAATTGCGCCCCCCCTTTGAACTCCCTTTGAACTCTGCGCTGCTCCTTGGGCTCCACCCACCTTACAGCACTGAAGAAGAAGCTACTAATTAAGGGCCCAGTAACTCTGAAAGACGTCGCTAATGCTTTGCCAGTCCACGCTGGACCTGCTGGCACTGCAGTTATGTTTAAATGATTGCAACAAATCTGGTTTAAAAAGGCAGGAGGATAATGCAGAAGGTTACGAATATAAGGTAGCAGCTTGGCCACAGTGTATTCTGGATTCTCCTTAAAAATTGACTAAAAAAGGATAGCCATTCCAAATTAAACTGCCAGTGTGGAAGTAGCTTAGTCAAAAGATCCTGGAACGTTGTCAGTGGGTGGGTGTTTTTGTAGAGCAGGGCAAAAAATATTTAATCTTGCAAATAAGCTCAGGTTGGTTGTAGCCAGGAATTTTAAGTACTTTGTGGCATGCAGTAGTTAGCTTTATGCAGATGCAATAGTTAGCACATGCAAAAGTTAGCTTCAGTGGAAAATAGTGTTGGTCTCTCTGAGGCAAATAGCTCCTCTTGCTTTATTTTGGGGCCTTCGGGATCTGCCACCTACCCAGGGCGGTAATGTTTTCACTGTACTAAATATCTGGGCTGCTTCTGACTGTGGTATTTCAAGCATGGAAGGGAAAGCATTTGGCCTCTGACCCAAGCGCTTGTTAACAACACAACAGCCTACATCGCTGAAATGCCTGGGCTAAAACAGTCCTGGTGATTCAGTTGCTCATTGGCCTGATCGTACAACTCCTGCCCTTATTTGCAACGCTTCTCCAATCTGCAGAGGTGTTGGAAGCTGATTCTCTGGCTATTCATGGGCTGCTTCTCCTTTTGAGGCCCTGTGCCCTTGTCATGGAGAACAAGGGCCCAGGACGCCATCTCTGTTGCTGTGGGTGACTTTTTTCTTCTATCCATCAGCATGGTCAGAATAGCAAGGGCAGAATTTCACAGCTTGCCACTGGGCTTATAAAATCGGGGGCCAAAGGTGTTTGAAAATGAGATTCAGTCTTCCCCAGTTATGTTGGCTTCAGGTGCTGTCAGATTGTAGGTCAGGAAACCTTGGCTTTCCTCAGCAAGTGTCGCTGAAGGACAGTTTGCCACCTCTACTAATACATGGCAAAGCCACAAGAGAACGTTTTCTTGGACACTATGGGCTCTGGCACTCTAGCCTTCAGCAAGGCTACAGGGAGTCCTTGAGGCTGGCCATGACCCAATGGGTAGTGGTTTCAATGATGTCACGACCAGGTACTGTCTTTTGGGACTAGGCTGGCAGCCAAGCAGCTGCCAACAATTTAGGAGGAGAAGGAGCTAGGGCAGGCACAGGAAGGACCAAACAAAGACCGGGAAGGGAGTGAGAGGCAAACATAAAGAAATGGAAGGAGAGTGTGAGAGAGAATGGTGGTGGCCCCCCAACTTTGGAATGCCCTCCCCTTAGAACTAAGAACTGCTCCCTCTTTGGCAATATTTTGGCGGGGGCTGAAGACCTTCTTAGTTCGTCAAGCTTTTAACTGTTGACAAGCTGGTTGGTTTTTATATTCTCTTTTAGGATCCACGGGGCTTCTTTTTAAATGTTTTAAATTTTAAATCATTTTAATATTTTTTCTTAATTATTGTCTTTTATTGATATACACTGTAATTTTATTGTATTTTATGTTGTAAGCCGCCTTGGGTGCCCATTGGGCAGAAAGGCGGGATAATTAATTAATTAATTAAATGGGGGGGAAGAAGAGCAGGAACTCCAAGAAAGAGGCAGGAAGAGCCCTAGAGCAGGGGAGGAAGAGAGAAGGAAGATTGAAAGATCAGTCCTGAAACCTCCAGAAGGAAAAGAAAAATCCTTTTTTTGGCCAGCGGCTCTTGGACTGACATCTACAGGGAGGAGCCTCAGAATAGCCCCAGGGTTCCTTCTCCTGGTGGGTGTAGACAAGCCCTGGGAAGGACCTGGGAAGAATCCAAGCAGGCCAGAAAAAGGGAATTCCCTTTTCTTTTGGCTGTATCCCAAAGGTAAGGTCCCTGAAAGCGAAAACCAAGGAGAACTTCATAGTAGAACCCTCCCTTGAGGGATGCGGAAGAACAGACCTGCATTTTCTCTTTGTAGGAGTCTTGGGGTGACATCAAGGGGGCAGGGGGGAGAGTGAAACAGGTACACACTAAGTTTTTGCAGGCCGATAGTAAAAACCCAGCAGCTTGGCTTACACCCTACATGAATTGATTTTCCACCTATTAACAGCATAATGGGTGTTATGTCCACCTAAGAAGAGCCCTGCTGGATCAGGCCAAAGACCCATCTAGTCCAGCTTCCTGTACCTCACAGTGGCCCACCAGGTGCCTCAGGGAGAACATGAGACAACGAGATGCCTGCATCCTTTTGCCACTCCCTTCTACTCTTGTGTCCACACATCTGCGAACAGTCCTTGACAAGCTATGAATTTGGAAAGGGTTTCTCCTCTGAAGAGTTCCATTACCAGGAGGTGGCTAAGGGCAGTGGTGTCATCCAAATGATTTAGGAACAGGTACTCACTTTTGATTGGCACTTGTCGGGGTCCGCCCACCGGAAGTGATGTCATAAGCCGGAAGTGATGTCGCGGGGGCGGGGAAGATGGCGAAATGGAACGGAAAGCTACGAGCGAGCTGCCGCTCACCCGTTCCTCCCGCCCAGCGTACCGGTTGAATGCCGCTGCTGCCCAGGCAGCCTACCTTCTCACACTTGCTGCCTTATTCCCGGGTCTCCCTCGCTGCTGCTGCCGCTGCTGCCGCCTCCAGTCCTCTCGCTCTGCTGCTGCTGCCACCACCACGCTGCCTGCCTGCCTGCCTCCTCACAGAAAGTGCAGGCAATGGCTGCAGGCGTGCAGTACGCATGCGCAGCTGCTGAGCCAACCAGCCGACGGGGCCAGCTTTGAGTGGGCGGGGCCAGCTCAACTTCTAGGAACTGGTACTTGCGTAGTGGGTGCGTGACATCACTGGCTAAGGGCCCATGGCCCACATAATCGGAATGATCCCAAAATCATAAATGCTGGAGGAAGTGCCCCATTCCACCATCAGAAGGAGTGTGAGGGGATGCCATGGGGATCCAGTGCAGACCTTTGCCCCAGCAACCTGGTGTTGGCTCTGTCTGGTCCCAAAGCTAAATAGCTTTTCTAACTCACTTCTGCACAGCAATAATGGAGAGCCAATTCAAACATTCAAAAGGTGAAATGTAAGGGGCAAGTGCACATACACATATGAATGCACTGCATGTGCATGCCTATATCTTTGCACATTATAGAAATGATGAAAAGCTGCTTTGAATGGGGCTATCCCTGTTCTTCGTACACTTTTCTTCCAGTTACCCATTCTCTGCAGAGATGGCAGCTGAAATTTCAGGCTTCTTCCCACCCTAAAGATCTTGTCCAATGACCAACTCCTATGCTTGTTTCTCACAAAGTAAATTCATGGATGTTATTGTACTCTAGTTGTTTTACATCGCAAATAATTCTTATGAATGTGACCCTGCTTAGTGACGGCTAATACTACTATGTTGAGTAGTTTGATAGGGGTGCGTTGATTACTATTATTATACATTATGTTGTTTGAGTTATGGCTACAGATGTCTGTATTCACATACTATACTTTTGTGTAGGACGGAATGAATTTTGTTCATTTTACAAGTGAACCCATTTTAAAAGTGAACTGGACCCCTCAAATGTAGGGTGCAAATTGTATACTGCTGTATGTGTGTGGAACATTATGTGTGAATAGCTGTGTACAACTCGACCATCTGTGTACACTGTACATGTAATGTGTACACATTACTGTGTACACATAATGCGTGAGTAGCCCTATGGAATAAGTACATTGATGGGGTAATGTACTTATTGTACATGTAAAAAAAAAAAGCAGAATCTATTAGCCCATAAAGCCCACCCATTCTTTCTCTGTGGTTTGCACAGCTTGACATGTATCCTACTACAATTCACTTTGCCTAAGTATGCCCCTGTGTTGGGCATAGATTGGAGCAGAGGGACAAGACTGCTCCTAGCTGGTCCACCACTCCTATCAAACTCCCTGTCTCTGAGACTCTCTCTCTTAGGCGTATTGGAGAACTCCACCTGGCTGGGTGACTAAACCCTGAATGTAGAAATTAAATTCTTTTCTTGTGATGCAGGCTTTTGTGAGACCTGCCAAGGGCTGAGAATAGCCTGAGTGTCACCAGCAATCCACCTGGCACCTTGCCTCTCAGCAGGAGCTCATGGAATATTGCTTTGTATTTGCTCTCTTAAGGAGGATCTTGCAAGTATCAGGACATAAGATGCTTGGAGGAGGAAAGAAGATGGTTTAAAGCCTCCCTAGTATGGAGGCCTTCTCATTGTTGGAATGAGTTTGAGTCGCAGTAGTTCATAAACTTCAGATGTGACTGACCCTCATCAAGCAAATATGATCAATCTGAGTTCTGGAAAACCATTCACTGTATCTGCAATTTTACTGGCCCGTTCTCCATCCTGTTTTGCATGCCCAAAACAACCAACCTGTCTGTAAAAGGAGCAGGTAAATAATTGGCTCCCTGCAGGTTATCTGTGTATAGCCTGGCAGTGGTCGGCATTAATGGGGACTGTATTGAACCCACTCAAAGTTGCTTTTAGGGAAGCCTTCTTTCTTAGAACTGAGTTCTGTGTTTGGTAACAGAAGCTCTCTGTGTTTTTCATGGCTATTTAAAGCCTCTGATAAGTGAAGAGCTAAAGATAGGCCCTTCAGCTGGCCATAGGAACATGTCACAGTGGAAGGCTTGCCTAGGGATATACTTTGAATCCCAAGGGGAATTGTGTGTGTGTGTGTGTGTGTGTGTGTGTGTGTGTGTGTGTGAGGAGAGAGAGAGAGAGAGAGAGTGAGAGAGAGAGTAGTAGCCTACAAGAGAACGAGTGTACTGCTTTTCCCTTAGCATTGATACCAGCTGGGCAAGCCTTCTTACACAAGAGCCTTGTTGGTTCCTTATCTTGGCTAGTCTTTTAGCGGGACTTCCCAGCATTTCTGCTGGTACACAGGGGACTCCTGGCACTAGAAAGTAGTAGTGCCAGGAGTCTCCTGTTACGTGCCTCCTTAGAACATCTCTCACACACCAATCGTGTCTCAGTTAGAGGTTGAATGCAGGACTGACATTCATATCAGTGATTCAAGATATTTTATGAGGACTGAATCAGATACCGGTGATTTTGCATATTTTTGGGTATGTTTCTTTAAGAAACTTCTCTTTCTTTGTGTCCAGCTCATTGTGATATAATAAAACATACACAGTAAAAAATTGAAACAAACAGAAATTATATGCTTAAAATGATAAGAGCCCTGTTGGCTCAGCCCAAGTGCCCATCTAGGCCAATTTCCTCTATTTCACAGTGGCCCACCAGATGCCTCTGGGAGCTCACAAGACAAGATCCTGTTGCTTCTCCCTTGCACCTGGTATTCAGAGATGCATACGGTTGTCATGACTTGTATCCTGTGATGGACTTTTCCTCCATGAATTTGTCCATTTAATTCCCCTTTTAAAGATGTTGAAGCTAGGTACCATGATCACATCCTGTGGCAAGGTGTTCCACAGATTAATTACTGGGTAAATATTTCCTTTTATCTGTTCTAAGTCCCCCACCAGTAGTAATGTTGTTGTTGTTGTTGTTCAGTCGCTAAGTCGTGTCCGACTCTTCGCGACCCCATGGACCACAGCACGCCAGGCCTCCCTGTCCTCCACTAGCTTCCTGAGTTCGCCCAATTTCATATTCATTGCTTCGGTGACACTATCTAACCATCTCATCCTCTGTCGCCCCCTTCTCCTTTTGCCTTCAATCTTTCCCAGCATGAGGGTCTTTTCTAAAGAGTCCTCTCTTCTCATCAGGTGGCCAAAGTATTGGAGCTTCAGCTTCAGCATTTGTCCTTCCAGGGAGCAATCAGGCTTGACTTCCTGGAGAATTGACCGATTGGATCTCTTTGCAGTCCAGGGGACTCTCAAGAGTCTTCTCCAACACCATAATTCAAAAGCATCGATTCTTCGACGCTCTGCCTTTCTTATGGTCCAGCTCTCACAGCCATACATGGCTACTGGGAAAACCATCGCTTTGACTATGCAAACCTTTGTTGGCAGGGTGATGTCTCGGCTTTTGATTAAGCTATCTAGGTTCACCATAGCTTTCTTCCCAAGAAGTAAACGTCTTTTAATTTCATGGCTGCAGTCACCATCTGCGGTGATCTTGGAGCCCAGGAAAATAAAGTCTGTCACTGCTTCCATTTCTTCCCCTTCTATTTGCCAGGAAGTGATGGGAGTGGTTGCCATGATCTTAGTCTTTTTAATGTTGAGCTTCAAACCAATTTTGGCACTTTCCTCTTTCACCCTCATCAAAAGGTTCTTTAGGTCTTCCTCACTTTCTGCCAGTAGAGTGGTATCGTCTGCATATCTGAGGTTGTTGATGTTTCTCCCAGCAATCTTGATTCCAGCTTGTGAGTCTTCCAGCCCTGCCTTCCTCATGATGTACTCTGCGTATAAGTTAAATAAGCAGGGTGACAATATACAGCCTTGTCGTACTCCTTTCCCAATTTGAAACCAGTCAGTTGTTCCATGTCCAGTTCTAACTGTTGCTTCCTGACCCGCATAAAGGTTTCTCAGAAGGCAGATCAGGTGGTCTGGAACTCCCATCTCTTCAAGAACTTGCCACAGTTTGTTGTGATCCACACAATCAAAGGCTTTAGCATAATCAATGAAGCAGAGGTAGATGTTTTTCTGGAACTCTCTTGCTTTCTCCATGATCCAGCGAAGGTTGGCAATTTGATCTCTAGTTCCTCTGCCTCTTCGGAAACCAGCTTGTACATCTGGTAGTTCTCGATTCACATACTGCTGAAGCCGAGCTTGTAGGATTTTGAGCATGACCTTGCTAGCATGTGAAATGAGTGCAATGGTGCGGTAATTCGAGCAATCTTTGGCATTGCCCTTCTTTGGGATTGGAATGTAAACTGATCTTTTCCAGTCTTGTGGCCACTGTTGGGTTTTCCAAATTTGCTGGCATATGGAGAGCAGCACTTGGACAGCATCATCTTTTAAGATTTTGAGTAATTCCGCTGGAATGCTGTCACCTCCACTAGCTTTGTTGTTAGTGAGGCTTTCTAAAGCCCATTTGACTTCACTCTCCAGGATGTCAGGTTCGAGCTCAGTGACTGTACCACTGTGGTTATCAGGAACATTGAGATCGGCCTTATAGAGTTCCTCTGTGTATTCTTGCCACCTCTTCTGAATCTCATCTGCTTCTGTTAGGTCCTTGCCATTTTTGTCCTTTATTGTGCCTACCTTAGCATGAAATTGTCCTTTGACATCTCCAGTTTTCTTGAAAAGATCTCTAGTCCTCCCCATTCTGTTGTTTTCCTCTATTTCTTTGCATTGCTCATTTAGAAAGGCCTTCCTATCTCTCCTTGCTGTTCTCTGGAAATCTGCATTCAGTTGGGTATATCTTTTCCTTTCTCCCTTTCTTTTGGCTTCTCTCCTTTCCTCAGCTATTTGTAAAGCCTCGTCAGACAGCCACTTTGCCTTCTTGCATTTCTTCCTCTTTGGGATGGTTTTAGTTGCTGCCTCCTGTACAATGTTACAGACCTCCGTCCAAAGTTCTTCAGGCACTCTGTCTACCAAATCTAAGCCCCTAAATCTATTTGTCACCTCCACTGTATATTCGTAGGGGATCTGATTTAGGTCATACATGGAGGGCCTAGCGGTTTTCCCTACTTTTTTCAGTTTAAGCCTGAATTTGGCAAGAAGAAGCTGATGATCTGAGCCACAGTCAGCTCCAGGTCTTGTTTTGACTGCCTGTATGGAACTTTTCCATCTTTGGCTGCAAAGAATGTAATCAATCTGATTTCGATGTAGACCATCTGGTGAAGTCCATGTGTACAGTCGCCGTTTGTGTTGCTGGAAAAGGGTGTTTGCTATGACTAATGTGTTCTCCTGACAGAACTCTATCAGTCTTTGCCCTGCTTCATTTTGTACTCCAAGACCAAACTTGCCTGTTATTCCTCTTACCTCTTGACTGCCTACTTTAGCATTCCAATCCCCTATGATGAGAAGGACATCTTTTTTGGGTGTTAATTCTAGAAGCTGTTCTAGGTCTTCATAGAAGCGGTCAACTTCTTCCTCATCAGCACCAGTGGTTGGGGCGTAGACTTGGATTACTGTGATGTTGAAAGGTTTGCCTTGGATCCGAATGGAAATCATTCTATCATTTTTGAGGTTATACCCCAGTACTGCTGTTCTCACTCTCTTGTTCACGATGAAGGCTACTCCATTTCTTCTAAGGGATTCCTGCCCACAGTAGCAAATATAATGGTCATCTGAATTAAATTCTCCCATTCCTGTCCACTTTAGTTCACTAACTCCCAGGATGTCGATGTTCAGCCTTGACATCTCACGTTTGACCACATCTAGCTTGCCTTGATTCATAGATCTGACGTTCCAGGTTCCTATGTAGTATTGTTCTTTGCAGCATCGCACTTTCCTTTCACTTCCAGACACCTCCACAGCTGAGCTTCCTTTCAGTTTTGGCCCAGCTACTTCACTCTTTCTGGAGCTACTAGTACTTGTGTTCTGCTCTTCCCCAGTAGCATAATGGACACCTTCCGACCTGAGGGTCTCATCTTCCAGTGTCATATCGTTTAGCCTTTTTGTTCTGTAATCCATGGGGTTTTCTTGGCAAGAGTACTGGAGTGGGTTGCCACTTCCTTCTCCAGTGGACCACGTTTAGTCAGAACTCTCTGCTGTGACCTGTCCATCTTGGGTAGCCCTACATGGCATAGCTCACAGCTTCATTGAGCTACTCAAGCCCCTTCGCCACGACAAGGCAGTGATCCATGAAAGGGACCAGTAGTAATAAAATTGTATAATTTTATATGTTGTAGTCAAAGCTATGTCTGTGTATAGTAGTCCATTCTGACTTTTAAAGAATCCAAGCATTGCAGTGGAGGCTTGCACACGGCATTCTGGTTCCCCCCCCCCCCCGCCCCTGAAAATAGTCAGTCTCCACTGTAGTGAGATGTCTGGTCCCAATCACACAAACAAGCAGCCATGTGATGGCCACTTTAAATTGAAAGGGAAAGTGAGGAAGTCTAATAGCAGTAGACCTGCTATTTGCCATGAAAACTTTGCTGCACCAATATTCAAATTCAATTCAAATCAGTGAATGGTCTTGTCTGCTGTTACCCGCAAATGACTTACTATGATGAACAGCCTCTATTTAATCGGGATTTCAAGCAGCCACCATCTGGGTAGCTGCAAGAATGTTCTTTATCCTTCCAAATTAAAAAGTGTATCTTCTTAATTTTTTTAATGCCTGTGCAGAAACTTGGTGGCCTCTAGTGTTGATATGGAAATTGCCTCATGGTTGAGGCCCCCAGTGATGTCAGCGGATTTCCAATGATATGAGTCCTGCACAGAGCAGCGTTCTATGAAAGCTTTTTTTTCTTTAAAGCAGTCTCAGAGGGCTACAATAACTTAGTTTGCAGTGGTAACACCTGCCATGCTGAATTCTTAGAATAAAATCACGGTGTCAAAGAAAGACCAAGCCCGGTGATGCAGTTGTAAGCAGGCTTTTTTTTTCTTTTTCGTTTCAGTCTTCTAGACACTGTGCATCTTACATTACTTATTTTGAGAAATACGTTAGGCAATTGTTGCTTCCTGTAAACACTAACAATATTAATATTTACAGTGTTGTAGATCTGCTGAACTATAGTTTTTATGTTTTTGTTTCTGCTTTTTATGCATTTCTACTTATGCTTCCCTTTGCCCCCCTGCCTTCTCCTAGGCCTGTGGGAGGGAACAATGTACAGTATATGAACTATATTTGGGAGAATGCTTTACCAGGTGTACTGCTCATGTAGATGGTGTATATGACCATTTTGGGGACACTTGAAACATTCACAACTTGTATTTTTCAAATGTAGAACATTCCAAATCCCCTTTCAGTAGGAAACTTTCCAGGGGTGGGGGAAAATTCATTACTATATCTAAATTTGTCTCTTAGGTTGTTCCTTGAACATGAAATGTGATTATTCCTTTCATTGTATAGTGATACCTGAAGATGCTATAGATCAGGACAGTCTAATGGGCAGCCCGATCCTGTTGGGCTAACCCTGCACATTCTGCACTTTTTGCTGGCTCCAGGTGTTGCTAAATGTGCCATAAGGCACGCTGGCACCTGTGGTAAGGATGCTGGGCTGGTGCTGAGGTCAGTGCCAGTCGGCACTGGACTTGAGTGCCGGAAGGATGTATAACTGGAGCACCAAGTGGTTGGTTTCTTTTGCAGGCAGCTGAGGCTGTTCTGGGCAGGAGGAAGGTGGAGGGAAGGCAGGGAGGGGGTGGAAGGAGGGCAGACCAGGCCTGCAAGGGGGGTGGAGATGGCAGCAGACCCTGCCACCAAACCCAGTGCTCCCTCCCAAGCTGAAAATAGCAGGCGCAGATCCGAGGCCACCGTTGCACGACACGGGATGAGGGAATACTTGTTCCCTTACTTCGGGGTAAGACCTCTTGCTGCTTCCCTGCCCCTATAGGATACAGCAGTGGTCATTTCAGCGCTGCTGTAGCCCTGGGAGCTTGGCAAGCATAGGATTGGGCCCTAATTGCCCTGTGCCAAACAGATGTTGGAGTTTCACATATTCCCGGTCTTGGTAAGTGAAACTGTAAATGCATTTCCTCTAGCACTGAGTAAACACAGCTTAGCCACACATCTTGGACTTTTCCTAATCATGGTGTTTAGACTGCTACTGCTTCACCTCCATTTTCTATTGGCAGATCTGATGACAAATGGGAACATTTTGAGGGATATTGTAGGCATGACAAGAGTGCTATCATAGACAGTGGTTTTTGATCTCTCCTGGCCATGTGGCTTCTGCAACATGCAACTGCTGTCCCTGGGTCCATTAATTGTGTCTTCCATAGAGGAGAAAATATGCAGTCTTTTGAAGTAATGTACTGCTACTGGATTCTTGGAGGCCTGTTTGCTGATGGAAGTGGCCTCTTTGGTCAAGGCCCCAATGGTCATGATCAGTCAAAGATCACATGGTACTTTTTTGCAGTAATTGTGTCAGTGACCTGGTCAAATTCCAAAATGGGTAGCTAAAGACTACCTTTGTAGAAATCTGCTTAGACAACCAATCATATTTAGCATCATTCAGGATGTCCTTATTTTTTCCTTTGAATCTTCCTGGCAGCAAATGTTCCCCAGAAATTCTTTAGTAACTACTATAAGAAAGGGATTCAATGTGTGAGCTGGTTGTCTTCACTCACAGAGCCTGCCTTCCGGTTGCCCCACCTTATCACCCTTGTTCATGATTCTGGACTAGAGCTTGGACCTGATGAGCTTTCTGAGAACCAATATGTAGACCGTTTTAGAGAAGTTCATATTGTAATTGGTTTTTAGCTTATTATACATATTTTTCATTATTTTTTGAACAGAACCAGTTTGAGAGAAGTGCTTATATTCATCTCAGTTTTTTTGTGAAGTCAAATTAGACAAAGTGGCTGTGTTGCATTTGAAGGGGATGTTTGCAGTGAAAATAATACTGTCGGTGATGGCATCTGTCTGATCAGCAAAGTTTCTTGGGAAATAATATTATGCGTCTTCACACAAAGAAGTATGTTTTAGCCCACTGACTTCAGTGCATTTCCTTGCCTCATATGGACTGTGTAAGAGTGTCTCCCAAATGCCTGTGTGAAATTACATTCATAACCTATTTTCACCTGAAATATGCAACTAGTAGCCAGAAGTACACCTTTTTGCCCCAACTGGTGCTCAGCTTCTGCATTAGAAAGTGTTAAATTAGGGCAGGACATCTAGCCGAGAGGGTAAAAGCCGCAGACGTGCCCGAAGATAAGAGCCAAAGGTTGCCAGTTCGAGAACACCGGATGTTTCCATGAGCGGAAGACCTCGAGAATGCAACTGATAAGATCTGAGCTGTGTCTGGCTGCCTGTGAGGGAGGAGTTGTGTCGGGCCAGCTGTTTCTTGGTGAGAGCAAGAAAGTCATTTATCAGCTGGCAGGAAGGCATTCATGCGGCTAGAACGGAAGGCTGGACTTGAAAGTGTCATCTGAATGTAGCAGTTCTTGTAAGATTAGAACTTATTTGTGATTGTAAAAACCCTTTGGGTTTAGAAATGCCTGCCTATGTAAACTGCCTTGAATAAAGTCAAAAGAGCAATCTAATGACCTAGAAAGGGGATATATACTATTATTATTATTATTATTATTATTATTATTATTATTATTATTATTA
>JAJKFI010000052.1:3575925-3638689 GCA_029204185.1 Lerista edwardsae | reverse complement strand
TATTATTATTATTATTATTATTATTATTATTATTATTATTATTATTATTATATTGTAGCTGCAGCTAAATGGAGGATCGGGGGATTTGTGAGAGCATAGAGGCTTAACTGTTAAAGTAAGAAAGACTGGAGTTTTTTTTTAATTCCAGTGTAGTTTTATACATGGCGGAACATATGTCTCATTCTCCCTTGGGGTAGTAAGTGGGGGAAAGAATCTTGATGGAATTGTGAGAATCTCCACATGCATTCTAAATGCAACTATTTCATTCTAAAATGAAAAGTCTTTTTTAACATTCATAGTGGGAAACTTGACCATGATTTCAGTGTATACCCTGAATGTTTTACAGTTGCAATTATGAGGGGCATGTAGCTCCCAGCAAGTCTGAAAATCTGCGTGGAGCCTCGAATCTGTAAACGGAGACTGTGCTCTCAATGATTCTGTGGCACATCTGCAGGAATTTTGTGCTATTAGGTGGATGCAGAAGGATCACATTTTTAAACAAAAGACATAACAGAGTCCTAGAACAAAAGCATCTGATTCCAAACATGCAGACAGTGTTTGTGATGAAAAGGTTTCAGCTCATTCTTGGTGGCATGGCCACCCCGCTGAAGTTGTCAGCATGAGTATGGGGAAATGTGGCTTACTTTGGGACCCCGTGGGAGGAGAAGCAGAGACTTGCTGGCGGCTCCCAACTCGTGGTGCCAGGGCTGTTGTGTTTAGCCTTATTGGTAATGTCTTGGTCACATTAAGGGAGTGAGCTAAGCAGCCCTGCAGTTTTGCAACTTCCTCTCCCCAGCGCTGCTAAGCTCTAAATTAAAAGTGAGGCCCTGAAAAATGAGGAAATGCAGGGTGCTGGGTGAGAACCAGAGAGTGAGAGTTTGTTCGGTAAAGAGGAGATGCTGCTGGCCACCACCCCCCATTCTTTGGGAGTGCTGAAATTCACTCTCTGCTTCTCCTGACTTTTTGACCACCAAGGTAACATAATAGGAGGAATGAATATGTTGTTTACTCACAGTTTGGGATGGGGGTCGGCCTGGGAGATGGCCTAGTTCTCTGTTTGCTGTTGTTGAACTTGATTGTGCACGAGACACTTATGTGACTGCTTTTCTGTGTATCTCTCCATTTAATTCCAGTCTTCCATGCCGGACAGGTTGAGTGTGTGCAGTTTTCAGGGCTATGTGGAACCTAGTCGGTGTCTTTTCTGAAAGGCAGTGGTTGAGGGCAAGTCAAGGATCTTTGCAAATGAAACATGCCCTAAATTGGTTTTGTCTAATGAATGCTTTTTATAAGGTGGTTCAGAAGGTAGACCAGAGTATGACTCTTCAATACAGGTTAATAGAATAGAGATGAGGTTTTAAGAGTCCAGTGTCACTGGTCTCTTCTGCCTGCTGGAGTTAGTGAGAAGAATAAGTCAGCTATGTGCCATGCTTTGATTGATGCACCAGTGAGCTAGGTCTTTATCCAACCAAAATACATTTCAAATCTCCGCATTAATTTTCTTCAATAGATCCGCAAGGTTCCAGGCCCTTGGTTTTCACAAATTGTGGCACTTGGGGCCTAGACACAGACATCCATGAGTTGCAAATACATGGACATTTTTTGCTGCAGTTGCGAACGCTTGTGTTTGTAGATTTGAACTGTAACGTTTTATCATTGGAGATAAACTGCACTGTTACCTTATTCAGATCTGGTTAGATCTGAGAGAGATATGTCCATGTTCCTAGGGATGGAATAGGCATCATGAAGTTTTGTTTGTCATTTTAAAAGTATTTCATGCATTATTGCAAAGGTTAGGGTCTCTTAGGGGGCAATCCTAACCAACTTCCCAGCACTGGGTTAAAGGCAATGCAGCCCTCAACTGCAGGATGCAGCATACATCCCATTGGCACAGCTGTCGGTGCTGGAAAGAGTATTAACCCGGTATGTATCCACCTTCGCTGGAGACGCACTCGCCTACTCCAGTATGTATCCACCTTACATCCTACTTTATTAATGCATGTATCCACCTGGTTCTAACATTGATTCTCTTTCTTTACATCCTATTTTGTTAATGCACTGAAACACACATACATCACCCACTTCTCTCTCTTTCTTTACATCCTACTTTATTATATCCCCCAGACAACAGAACCTTCTTTAGATTCGCATTCCTGACCCCAGCTATGACCTCACACTTTTTGCAAACACAAAGGAGATAGGCATGTAGTTTCAGCATCTCCAGTGAAGGTGGATACATACCAGGTTAATACCGCTGGAAAGTTGGTTAGGATTGTGCCCTTACTGTATCTAAAAAAGGAATAAATAACCCACTGCCAGAACTCTCCTACTGCTTGTCCTTGTTTGCCATATGTCTCAAACCTGATGGGCATAAATTGATATGGATGGCTTCAATTCATAGTTCTATCAACATCCTAGACCCTTCCTCAATCTTGGTTTAACCTTCACCCATGAGACACAACAAATAACAAATTTATGATTTTTAGGGGACCAGGACAGTGGTGTTTTTCTGTCAAATAATTCAGTGGAATTCTTTCAAGTTTTCTGCCATTGGCTGTGGGCAGTGGTGGGATCCCCTCCTAACTGTGCAATCATATGCATGTTTACTCAGAAGAAAGTCCCATTCTGTTCAATGAGATTTACTCTCAGGAAAGTGTGGATAGTTTTGCAGTATCTTAGATAGATCTTAGATCAATGGCCGGATCTGGTTTCTACCCTCTCTCAGTGGGTCAGCCAAACACAGGCCCACTCTCCCTTTGCACTCCTTCATTCCATCTGTTCCATTCTGTGTTGGTCTAGTGCCTCTGTTGCAGTGCAGGCATTCCTTTCAGCATTTGTGACCGTGTTGGACAGACGCAAGCAACATGTGTCAGTCCAATGGCACAATAGGATTGTGCCCTAAGCTTCATTGACCACAGTGGAATTTGCATCCAAGTAAACATACCTAGCTTTGAGCTGCAAAACATGGATGGTTGACCAGGTGGCTGATAGCCACCTATCCTGACCCCAGCACAGTTTTCCCTTGTCCATGACAGCTCTACCAAATTTTAATTAAGGTTTGAAACTTGCCCACCATTCATGTGTAAGGGAAAATAAAAACATTTCAGGTTTTTAATATACGTGTCGCTAGGATTATCAATATATGCATACTTACATGTTTACACAGATATTAGGACTGTGCCCTGTAACCCAGAAGAAGCCCTTACTGCAAGGTGGTGCCAACTTGAGTATGGAGCCTGACTGCAATAGTGTGTACTGGAAAGAATACTCTGTTGGCCCCCAGGCCCCTATCTGGAGAACACAGGGACTGGCTATTCCTTTATTTAACTCTTAGAGCCGGCTAACAGTTCCCGCGTTTTTTCTCACCATTCCCTGCCTGGGCAACCTCACTGCTTTAAAAAGTTTCTTTTTGGCATTTAGCTTGTGTAGCAGAATTGGCTGAGTCTTGCGCAAGCCGCCTTTGAAAGTACCATAGCTGTGTGTGTTGGTCTTGGCACAAGTTTGGGAACTCTGCCCTCCAGGATGCTTTCTCCCCGCTTGGTTCTTAATGGCACTTAGAAAAGAAAACCCAAGAAGAAAGACTGGAGGGGGGGAAGATTCACACACAGTTGTTTGTATTTCCTTTTCTGAGGGCTCTTAAGTCAAAGGTTCACCACAACCCGAGGGGCAAGGGTCAGATTCTCCTCCCCTCTCCATCCTCCTGGGGTATTCTATAATTACTGGGTCCCTCCTGGGACCTTTGTGCTGGCAAAGAATTTTGAAATAGGCTCGATGGTGCAATTGATTTTTCCATTCATAAAACATCACTGTCAACTGTGAAGCAAACACCCAACGGGAACTGAGGAGTCGAGGAGGGGCATGGTTCTACAGTGAAGCAATATTTTGCAGGGCCTTTTGTGTCTTGTCATCTTTGTGCAATGTGTTTTGAGTCTGGAAATATTGGGGCATAAACAATTCTGGGAGATCCAAGTCATCCAGCATCAGGCTGTTCGCAGCCCTGGAGCAAAGGTCTGCACTGGGGTCCCATGGTACCCCCCTATTGTTGCATTGGGCACTACTGTGATCACCACTACTGCGGGTTCAGGCATCTGCCCAGCGGGATTTCGCATGGGATGTTGGCTAGTGCCCCACCCGGTCAACTCCCAACATCAGGCATGCACCAAATAAATACTCTATGCCCATGCTATTCTCCCCCCGCCCACTCAGCTGAGCCTCATGTTTGAGCCAGGTAGGGCGCAGCCTTGAGTGGAAGGTCAGGAGTGTAGCATTTCTTCTCTTCTGCTGCATCTCAGTGAGAGCTGTGGGGCTTTGCATTTACTGAACAGCTTTTCACCTTGGGGACCCTGAGTTCCTATCTACATCCTTCCCTCCACTGCTAGGATCCCTGGCAACTGGAGGGAAGCACACATGTGCCTTTTGCTCAGTGCTGTGACATGAGGAGTTGGGGGGAAGTGGGTTTGTTGTCTCCCTCCCCACAACTATCTGAAAGAGTGTGGGGATTATTATAATGCAGCTTCACTAGCCCTACAGAACCTGCTAATTTTGCACCCTCGTTATCCAATTACAGAATTGTGTTTACAAATTATAGTATATATTGTGGTGGTGGTAGTGGTGATTTGTGAGGTCTGTCACTGAGATCCCTTGAAGTGCTAAAATCTGTACATCTTAATTTTATATAGATATCATGATTGCTAGGAAGCCTGGAAACGGTATCTCCCTCTCACCTCCTAAGCCAGAATGATTTTTTTAAAAATAAGTTGGGCAAGGCCACCTTCTTGACTAGTATGAGGAATCTGTAACCTAACCCACCCCTGAATGTTTTGCATGGGCTATATATAGCAGCTGACCAGTTTTATTTTTAATCTGCCTTCATAAATATATTTCTGCAGCCGTTTGCCATCCCCTCCCCCAACATCAAAGCTCTGGGTAATAGAAATAGGTGCAACTTGGAACTCTATACAGAATAAGCATAACTTGGAACTAAGTTGGCAGGTCTGTATTATGCAGGAAAGAACTACACGTGCATTTATTATCCTGTATACATAACCATTTTTTTAAAAGTACTGTATGTATTTAGCCAGGTGGCTCTTGAGGATAGTAATAATTAACTTCTGAGCAAGCACAGCAGTGCTCACTGACAAACCAGCTTGAAAACCCTTGTAAGTTGCTCAGCTGTAGCTGCAGCATGCATCTTGCCATTGCTGTGCAACTGGTGTGAAGGAGGAGGAGGAGGTTCAGTCTGTGTTGCTAGATTTATGAACTGTGAATGAAAGTGACTCCTGGTCTCCAAGGGACTGTGCTGGTGGCTTGAATCTCCCTTGCTTTGCAATTGGTGGTGTCACTTTGCTCTATGTGACCCAGGAGGAATTCTCCACTTACACCTACAGCAATGCTCACCCATCCATGCTTCTCCTTCTCTTTGAACAGGTGTGAACAATCTCAATGTGCAAAGCTGTATGGAACTGACACTTTGCCTCCCAAAAGGAGCTTTATGTACCACTGTAAAATAAAGGTGCTTCTGCCTAGAGGCAGAAGTAAATAAGCTCACACCTGGTGTAATAACTGGCTTGTAAATAAGACCAGTTTTTTTGCCCAGCTTTAAAATCAACCCCTCCACCACCCATAAGAAGATACAGGTGAATAAAACAGCTGAAGTTTTAGAAAAGGTCATTTCTCTTATCAGTCTTTCTGAAGCTGATGGGTGTGGGAAATGAACTTTCAAGTCAGATGTTGCAGGCTCATGTGTTCTTGAATCACAATAGGTAATTTCACCCTTTTGTGGGTTTTCTACATGGCTAGCTCTCGCTGGATTTCCCCTGGCCACAATATCTTCTTATCTCCCCTTTCCCCTCTAGCTTACTATACCCTGCTTGGGCTTGCTACCTATGTGGCAAGTTCATTCTCCACCACTATTGCAAAGCTAAGTTCTTTGACGATCGACGGCTTTTGGCTAACATTAAGTGCATTGTATTGTAACATGAAATGCATTGTCCTTTGTAATGTTTTTGTCTAAAGATGTTGGGCAAATACTGCTGATCCTCACAGACTGCCATTCAATAATAGGCCAGAAAGAATATGTTTACGAATGCCATGGAGATGTAGTGCTCATCCTATATCAATGCTTTTTTCCCCAGTTGCTCATGTGTGGGGTGCTATAGTGGATTTTTGCTTGAACATGATACAGTTCTCCGCCACATTATTTATTTTGATTTTCCTCTGTGTTTCTCCCTGTTTGAATGCTAGGATTCCATACTAAAGAGATATCTCCTCCCATATGTGCCTCCACAGTCCCTGAGGCGAACGGAAGGCCCCCTTGTGGGTTTCCTGCCATCTGAAGTTTGGTGAGTCTGAAAGTTCATCTACCAGTTTTAAAGAGAAGGATTAATACTTTTCCTTTTATTTATTTTTAGAAGCGCTTTTACTGTCTGTTCAAACACTGACTCCAGATGTTGACATTAAGTCTTATGAAGGTGCTTTGAAATGAATGAAAGGAATTGGGCTTGTTCAGTTTGACTCTGTTCTCATACAGAAGCCTATAATCAGTGATGGAGGTTCAAATGTAGCAAACGGCACTTGCCCTTGATTTCATTCAGAACTCTGTTCATTTTGTTACCTAGATGCTTGCATGGCGGCAGCAGTGGGCTTTTAAAAACGTTTGAAGAAAAAGCTGTTTTAACAATTTGAATAGGTGGTCCCAGTGGCAGAGCTTGTTTCCTGGCAGCTGCCATTTCCACCTCATCATGTCTTGGACATAATGTTGCTTTGAGACATTGTGGGGTGGGGGGACGGGAGGGAATGGAAACTGCCAGAGTGATACTATGTCTGGAAGTGTTGGGGGGAAATTAGCAGCTATTGGAAAAAGGAGCCCTCTGGATGGCAGAATGTGCTTAAACTGAAAGTAAAATGCAGTGAAATTAAAAGTGCACTGCAAGTAAAGAATCTGCATTAGTGAAAATGAATGGAAGAATGGGAAACCAAAGAGAGCATACCCTTAAGCTTTACTAGAGCTAGGCATTCTGTTTTACTCTGCTGCCTTTTAGTCTTTGATTTTATCATTTCTAATCACTGGCTTTATTATGGCTTTCATATTTTTAAAGTGTTTTGTATGAAAAGTAGGGTACAAATATAAAAAATACTTACAGCCCCAGAAAATGGAAAGAAAAAAAAAAGACTTCAAGGTAAATTGACAGAAGGAAGCAAATCATAATTTCTGATGATGAATTTGTCCTTACGGTATTATGGAACTTATCTTCTGTTCTGAATTCCTAGGGAGGAAACACTTGCAGGAACATGAATGGAATTATTAGGGAGCCATTATTAGGGATCAGATGCACAAGGTCTGCAGGGCATCTCTTTTCATTCTGCTTCTTTCTGGGTCACATGGCTCACTGGGACCAGCATAGTGGTCTCCTGGGCTTGAGGCCAGGGTTATCACAGGGAAAAAGATTTTCCCAATAAAGCTTACCATGCTCTTAGTTGTATTCTACAATGCCGTACCTTAGAATGGAATATCTACTGTCAGGAAAAGAGGCAAGGATGGAATACCGGTGGGGCAAACATTTAGTGCTATACAGGGCAGGAGGTGTGGACTGATGGTTGAGCTGCTGGTACTGCCTGAAGCTAGGCAGGAGAACCTGTGGTCTATTTTTTGGATGGGAGACAGAATTGACACAGCTTGCCAGGCTGTGACAAGCAGCAGTACCTGTTGTGGCAGAACGAGGTCGCTGTGGAGCTGAGTAGCCAGTGCAGGAATGTTGTGAGAAGACCAGCCAGCAAAAGAATGGACTCCAGCCTTGAGGACTTGTCCAGGCTGGACTTAGGATCACCTGCTGAAGCTTGCTATCACATGGCCTGAGGAGAGAACCACACTGTGAAGGCTACATCTGGGACTGAGGATTCAGAGAATCGCAGAATACTATATATTTGTAAAACCCCATTGAAAAATGGTGGTTTAGACTAGCCTGCCCATGTAAGCCGCCTTGGGCATTTGCTTCGGCATGAGAAAGGCGGGGTATAAATTCTTCAAAATAAAAAATAAAAATAAAATACAGGTGCTAATGCCTGTGCAGAAACTTGGTGGCCTCTAGTTCTAGAAGCAGCAGATAAAGTATCTGACTCATTTCTGTGGCCCATTGAATAATGAAAGCAGCATTTAGGTACCCAGATCTGCATAACAGAGCTGATTTCTATATAAAGTTTGCCTCCATAAGAATACAGTCGTGCCCCAATATACGCTGATTCTATATTCACAGTTTCAGTTATCTATGGATACCCTGGATACTGGGATGCCTATTTAAAAGATATAATAGGGGAAAATTAAACTCATCTCTGTTTTTTTTTTTTACCTTGTTGCAACAAAACCATTGATGTTCCCCTATCTTTAAAAAGGCGTCACAGGTATTCATGGTTTCAGCTATCCAGGGTGGGGTCTGGAATGGAATCCCAGCGGATAGTGGGGCATGCCTGTATTGCTGGTTTGAGTTCTATAAAAGAACGTTTATGGAAAATGAACGTCTGAAGTCTGATACAGGTGATGACAAGCCTTGCAGCTTTTGGTCAGGCTAGTAATTTGCACTTGTTTACTCCTGATTCTTATGTGATGTGTCTGAATTCTGAGTGTTCGGAGCAGAGTGCGGTCGGGGTGGGATACTGGACTAATCAGTATGAATTTGGAATAAGCATAAGATTGATGACACAGATTCCTGTTGCAAAGGTAGTTTTGGATACGAATAAGATGGTGCGAATAGGGTTTCCCCCATTCCGGCACAGGCATAAACTGAGAAGCAACGAGGCGCCTGCCCTTAACCCATGCCTACTTCTGCAATGCTGCCTTTTGTGGTCCAAAGCAGCATACACTGGGGCTTTGTTGGCCTGAATCTCCAGCTATTGAGGCTGGAATAGTCACTCATGGCAAATCTGTCTTTGTATTCTGTTTCTCCTTCAAGGAGCTCTAATGGTACCAACTTATTAGCAACAGTGTCTTATTTTTCTCAACATTGGGCAGTGTTGCAACAAATATAAACTAAATAAAAAAGAGGCCATCTATAATAGAGGGCCTCTGGTGTAGATGCACTGATTATCATCTTTTGTAGCTGGGGTAAGATATTATCTGAAACATGTTGGCTTGTGACCATGTATTTTGTCATATAGCACTGATTGTGATGATGTCCTTTTTGCTATGAGGAATGAGGCCCGGCAGCCAAATGAGGCCCCAAAGCAGGATTTCTTTCTTTGTAGATGACTTTGTAACCTGCGTGACTTTGTAGACTAGTGATTCCCAAATTCTTTAGCACCCACTTTTTAGAATGACAATCTGTACAGGACTCACCAGAAGTGATGTCTTGGCCATAAGTGCCAACATAGTGATACCAGAGCTTGCTGCTTTCCTGGGAATGCAGTAAAAGGTTGGGTTATTTCTCAGCCATTTTCTAATAGCAAAGTTAATCAGAAAGGGGAAAAGCCTATTTAAAACCTTGACATAAGCAAAGTAACTACACAGGCCTCCACCTTCCCATTGTCCCATCTTCCCATATTTTCAATGATGGCTGCTCTAGGTGCTATGTGACCCGTTTGAAATTAGCTCGTGACCATGCTGCTGCTGGGGGGGGGGAGGCTCATACACCTCAGAGACCCTACCAATAAATGGCCCTCGCCCAAACCTCCAAGGCACATCTGCAGATCATTTGTGGCATACCAGTATGCTATGGCATACTGGTTGAAAATTGCTGCATTACAGTGCAGTCTTTTCCTTGTTGTGTCCCCTGTCCCACTGCATCTGGGAAAGGGGACACAACAAAACAGAAACAAAAGAGAGCCTGATGGGAAAGTTTGTGATTCAGAGGCCCTGGTTTTCTGCTCCACTGCATGCTTCTGTTATTGCCAGGCAAAATTATTAAATTTGTATGTGGCTTGACCAAAGTAAATTGGGCAGTAATCATATTGTCCTCTTTGCCACTGATAGTTTAAATGTTCTGTATCTCATGTGGATCAGATGTCATGGTTGCTGTAGAAAAGCCAAAGAGTTCAAGACAAGAAGGTCCAGTTTCTAAGCCTCTGGGGTGAATTCACCTGAACACTTTGCCTCTTGGTCCAGTTGTTGGCTGGTTTACCCACCCACCCACCTTGCTTATGTCCAGTAGGATGTCTGATGCATTTGCTGTAGGCTAAAAGCTGAGGTTTTACACATCAGTGCTTAGTCCCACTTTAGAAGGGTTGTAGGAGGATGCAGAATTAAAGCGTATGTTTGCATTGAATGATTGAGGCAACTATTCACAAGCATGGCTGGATACAGGTAATAAATTGAAAGCATCTAAATCAGAAGCAGTTCCAGTCATTGCTAAGCATGATGTTGTCAGTGGAATTGGAGCTTGAAGAGAGTATTGAGGTGTGAGGGCCACTCATATGAGGTATTGGAACCTGTCCATTTTCTTTATCTCTATACCAGGTATGAGCATCATTGTGTTATACACAGAAGCCTGGAATCCAGCTTCTGATCTATAATCAGAGAATGATAGATGTATAGAGAACCCTGGTGCTGCTTTGCTTTCACCAAGTGTAAACCATATGTTGCTCAGCTCCTGCCATGGGAGAAGAAACATGGTGTGACTGTGTCAGTCAGCTGTGCTAAATTGAATGTTTCATAGGGAGCAGGAAGGGGAAAGCTCCATACACTTTTCTGAAATGATTGTAGCCTTTTGTGGCAGTCAATCTCCCAGGGGAAAAAAAATGTAGAACTGTAGTTCTGAAAAGCTTTGGAATAATCAAGTCTTTTCTCTTGCAGGTAAATTGGGATCCATATGATGATCCTTTTTAGGAGGCTGACCAAAGCTGAAGGAACAATAGGGGGTGGGGGTGTCTGTTATAGCCATCTTGTTGGCTGTCTTTGTTTCTGCCTGGGACTAGCAACTGACTTGGAACTTTGCTCTTGTCTCAAGATATCTACACCACTGCAGAAATGAATGCTTGAAGAGAATTTGAAGGTAAACAGGAAGCAGAAGTTAACCGCTTCCTGTTAACTTTTGATCTATTCTCTTCAAGCGTTCAGGCTGCCGACAACTTGCTCATGTCACTCTATAAGCTTGAATGCTTATAGCAATTTGTTAAAGCAAGGAACGCTTGCCTATAAGTTTTCAAACCAAGCTAATGGGGACATGGATGCCCCCAGATCTGCCAACACCAGATCCATGGATATGGGGTCCTGCCTGTATATAAGCCAACCCCATGGAGGAAAGCCCACTGTAGACATATATTGTGCTGAAAGTCTTACAAAATTGGCAACATAGACAAGATTGGCTAGCATTCCTGATCTTATGTATGTGGAAAGCTTTCCTTGGTATAGAATTGGGATACATTGTGTAGATTTTTTTTAGCACAGCTTAGTACAGTCCACATCTACACTACAGAGGCAGGAAGTATTTTACAGAGGCAGGAAATATTTTGCATAAGGAAAGGGTGTCTCCATGTATTTTCTTTCTTTGAGGGCTAAGAAACACTTCTTCAGCACATGAACCAATTGATTATCCAGTTATTTGGTCTCCTTTTTCTGTGTTCCAGGGTGGTAACTGTATCAACAGGTAATGCAGCTGAGGTTGTATCGCAGTTCTCACTTAAAGCAAATGAAAGTTGTGTGTTAGATGTTCAACACTGCGAAGTTGGCTTGCTTTTCGTTTGCTATAGCTCTCGGAATATGAAACTTTTGCTTGGTCAGGTATTTCACAAGACTTGTCAATGAGTCTCCCTTGGGTACCTTGGGCCAGTCTCTCAGCCTCACCTACCTCACAGTGTTGTGAGGACAAAAAGAGGGAATGGACCCTATATATCATCCTTTGCTCCTTAGAGAAAGGGCAGTATAAAATACGAACAATAAACCCTTGTGTTCACAGGTTTGGACAGCAATTTTCAACCACTGTGCTGTGGCACACTGGCATGCCGCGAATGGTCAGCAGATATGCTGCAGGAGTTTGTGGGGAGGGTCATATATTAGTAGGCAGTGGTGTAATCCTACCGGTACGCTGGGCGGGACATCTGGGCGATCGGCAGCCTGCCCGTCACATACCGCAGCGTTACGCCGTTTGCATAACATACGCAAGCGGCGTAATTGGTCACGCAAACAGCGTAACGCTGCGGTACGCGATGGGCGGGCTGCCAATCACCCAGATGTCCTGCCCAGCGTACCGGTAGGATAACACCACTATTAGTAGGGCCATTGGGAGATGTAAGCTCCCAGCTAGTAGTGCAGTATGCCTTGTCAATGGTCAGAAAAACCTGATGGTGTGCCTTGATAATTTTAGTGCTTTCTCAGTGTGCGATGAGATGTAAAAGGTTTAAAATTGCTGGGTTAGGACATAAATTGTAAAGTACTGAAGATGCTGTTCAGAGGCAGTCAGTTGAACTTGTTCTAGGGAGATCTGAGTTCAAATCCATGTTCTTGAAGCTCTCTAGCCTTGGGTGGATCACCATTTGATGAAGTGATGGAGCTTTCTGGGCATGTGTGCCTAGTACTGTCAGACAAAGTGCTTTCTGTTTGCTGGTGCTTTTAATATTATCAAAAATCCTTGGTGTACAGTATACCATTCTCCCTAACGTATGTCATAGAACAGCGGTCACCAGACTATGCAGTGGTGGGTTTCAAATAAATTAACAACCGGTTCTACGTCCTTCAGGGCGGCTGCTGCCTTTCTTCCCTCTCCCAACCTGAAATTAGCAACCAGTTCTGCAGAATAGGTGAGAACTGGCTGAATCCCACTGAAACTATGGCCAGCAGACCAGATCCCTCCCTTGCATGAATAGAGCATTCCGTTCTGCAGGGAGCCTTCTTGCTTTGCTGCCACACACCCCAAAACTGCGCCAGGCAGTCTGCCCAAAAAAACGGGCTCAAATCATGATGGGGTGATAGAACCTGGAAGCGGCTGGCCACAGCTCAGTTTTGGGGCACACAGCAACAAGGTTAGAATGCTCCCTGCTGGAATGGATTGCTCTGTTAGTGCCGGGAAAACCTTTCCAGGTTCTCAGCGGTCTCCAGTTTGGAGACTGCCATCATAAAACGAGATGTCCATGTGTACGTTGCCTTGAGCACTTTGGAGGAAGGCCAGGATACATATGTGATTTCTATCATTATTAATATATCCATTATATTTTCACTAGATATCATACTTTGAAATGGGCTTTGCAGGACTATCCAACAAATGCTAAATCAGTATTTCCCAAACTTTTGAAATCCTAGATAGATTTCCCTCCCACCCCGCCCGAATGAGCAAGGATGACTTTGTTCAGTACTTATCACAAGCTGTAGGTTCTAAAGAATATTGTGCCTTATACATATGTGCTGCAATTGCATTTTCGGGCTAATAACTATAGAATACTTTAACAAAATGCCAGAGCATGTATGACAACTCTCTGTGGCATTTTGTTATAAAGCTTTCTATAGTTACTAGCCCCAAAATACAAAAATGTATGTGATTACCAAATGCTGCTCGTGAGTATTCCTTTTTCCTCTCTTGTGTGTTTGTGAAGAATATTTTGGGTATTGCATTAACCTCTTCCTTTTTCAAGACACACTTGAGATCTTGTAGCACATTAGTGTGCTCAGGAAAACTGCTTGGGAATTATTTAGAAATGCATAACTCATTGTATGAGTTGAAAGACATCTTGCAATGTGTTTCTTTACGTCAAATGTAACATTTGTCTTTTTAATCTCTTTGCGTATGGCCAGAGGAACGCATAGTGACAAGGAGCAGATCACGGTAGGGGTGTAAATTGGTTTGCCTCAGAGGGTCCCAGAGATCCAAAAGAGAATGACAGAAATGCCATAGGGGCTTCCTTGAACACCCTATTTGAAATTCTGCATTTCTCTGGGGCCATCCAAGTTCAAGGGTAGGATAATTTCAACTGAAAATTTTCTTTAGCTGCCCATCTAATAACTGAGAAGACTCAATCCTGTTTATATGAGTAATGTTCCCAGTCCATAGTATAGGTCCCTCAGCTGTTCTGAGCTTCACAGTAAGCCCTGCCTTCTTCACTGTCCTATGTATCTGCTTGCTTTTACACTCCTTACCTCAGATCTCCTGACCCTGCCCATCCTGTGAGTGAGTCAGAGCGAAAGCAGAAGCTGATGAACGTTACTTAGGGTGAAGCCAAGCAAAGCCAGCAGGGCTATTTTAAAACTCGCTTGGTTTCCAGTTCTCCTGTCTTTTGTGCATGGCCTAGGTTCACTTTGCCTAGTTGCTTTAAGGTTAAGCTCTCATTTTGAGGTGATAAGTGCAGGAATTTCCTGAGGGGAAAACCTGACTATTGTAACATTGTTTCATATGGAGTAGTTTCATCAGCACTGGAGAATGCCTCCACTATCACGGGCCAAACAAGTTGCTGACTTCCAAATTTAGGTAGCTATATCCTGTTAACAGGGTACAACTGATCTCTTTAGGGCTTACTGAGAGGCAGTGTTCCTAGTGCTTACCACTCAACATGGACATTGGTGGTTCATAGTTTGCCTTCTGTGAGACCCAGTGGTGTACTTAGAGCCCCCAGTGCCCAAGGCAGAGATGTCACATGGCATTGTGATGTCACTTGCAACTTTTCCCAGAGGAGGCACTGGCGGCAGCTGCTTCGCAGTCTGGCTGCTGCTCCCTGTTCTGCCATTTGAAGGGCACCCTCCTCAAGTGGGAGCCTCAACAGGAGAAATAAAAAAGGGTAGCACCCAGAATCTACAAAGCTTCTCCTCCTCTGCAGAGCTCCTCAGAAGAGAACCCAGAAGTGATGTCATGACTTAATTATTTAGCTCCCCCCACAGTTCCTTCTGCTCAGTGGCATGGTGCCCCCTGCAGTGGTGCCCAGCCCATATCTTCCATATTCTAGATATACCTCAGGTGATACCTCAGCCAAAATGAAATCTAAAGGTTTGACCATGTTAGGGTCTGGTCCTATGTGGTCCAGCACTGGTGGTAAGCCCTTACTACATCCACTGGTGTTGCAAAAAGTGTCGTAAGTCACTTCTAGCACCAGTGGGTAAGGGCTTACCACTGGCATTGGGCCAGTGCCAGGCCCCAGCACCAGGAGGACCCAACACGGAGCCACTGGGTGGTATGTCTCACTGCCACTGGTAATCTCCACCACCAGATCCTATCCTCTTTGTCGGGCCATGCAGCCCAACACAGAGGCTCTCAAGTCTGCACCAGCAAAATAGCTGGCGCAGATTTGAGGAGCCCACTGGTGGGCCAGTGCCCTTACCCAGGGGAAGGGGATGGGGACTAACATCCCTGTCTCCTGAGGTGCCTCCTATGGCTTCCACCGTGTTCATAGGATACAGCGGTAGCCATGTTGGCACTGCTGCTCCTGTGGGGGCATGGCACTATAGGATTGGGCTGTTAGTCTGTAGCAGTAAAAACAAAATGTCCACAACTCTTTTAGATTCATCGTGGCATAAACCTTTGTGGGCTAGGGGCTCCTTTCATCACATGCATGAAGTGAAGTGCATCAGTTGGTAAATATACGCACACACAGGAATAGAGAAAAAAAAAAGATTTAAGCAAAGAGCCAAAGGCTGTGAAGTATAAGAAGTACAGACAGTGACTGTGCAAAACTAAAGTGCATACAAGGTACACTGCATCTTGTATACATTTGAGCTTTGCATATAGATTTCAGACTGTGCACCCAATCCTATGCATATCTACTCAGAGATTCCACTGTGTGAAATGGGACTTCCTCCCAGGTAAGTGTGTATAGGATTGCATTCTATGGTCTTTGAACCTGGCTGTTTTACCTTTTTGCCCTTTAAACTCATATCCATATAAATCTGCCCCTAAAGATAACATTTCAAGCAGCAGGTGCTCCCAGTCCACAAACACTTATGCCATGTAAAAAATAAAGGCATATTGTCTCTTCCAAAACCAGTGAACTCAAAATTGAAAGTCTATGCACTGAAGTGTAGTTGTACATACACAAGGTGAAGGGAGGCATTGCCAGCTAGGAGTAGGGAGCTGGCGTGGCTTACTAGTGACTATTTCCACAGCCTCTCAGTCTCTGTTGCAATATAGGGATATTTGCGTACAAGGTTGTTGTAAGGATCACATCACGATAATATATGTGCTTTGCACACCCAAACTGCTATATAAATATTAAGTGCTTATTATGCTTGCTAGATAGGTAGCAGATGTTGCTAGATTTAGCCGAGAAGGGTTAATGGGTTAATGCCTCCGTTTGCCCGAAGATAACACCTGAAGATCTCAAGGTCGTGAGCTCGGGACTGCAGGAAGTCTCTGAGAGCGGCAGACCTTGCAGCTGTGGCTGATTAGAAGCTGAGCTTCAGCTGCCTCGTGGGAGGAGGAGTGTGCTGAAGGTCAGCTGCGTCTCTGGTGTGAGCAGGGAAGCATCAGCCAGCAGAAGACAGACGGGTGGCTAAAGAAAGAAGGCTAAATCCAGAAAGGAAGATCTGAATGTGTGTAGTTCTTGAAAGACAGAACATTTCTGTAAATTGTAAAAACCTTCGGGTTTATGAAAAGTCTGCCTATGTAAACCGCCTTGAGTTGTAATCACTAGAGAAATCTAGTGATCTTAAGAAAGGCGGTATATAAATACATGTATTATTATTATTATTATTATTATTATTATTATTATTATTATGTATTATTATTATATCACCACGAATTTAATACTCAAAACCTATTCTGAATCAATTAAGAATTGGTCCTGCATAGCAGTGTTTGACTGATAGGTATCTAATGGATTACTAAAGCTGGAAGAGCAAAAGTTACATTTCTTCTCCTCTGTCCCCCTCTTCCTTTTGCAATCCTGACAGTGGGAAAGGGAGGAGGAGGGTTGAAGGAGTGTAAAATAGTAGCTGCAGATATGTGGTGCCAGAAAACCTGGCTTTTGTGCTTGACCTCTCCACTGATTTTTGACTTCCCTTGCATTTGTGCTTCTCTCTGAATTACACTTGCTCTTTGAAAATGAGGGATTGGTGAACATCTCACCACACCAAGTACTGCAGTTTGAACAACAGTTGTCTTCCAGTTCACCTTCAGTTCATCTCCCACCTTCGTGGTGTTGCCACCCAATAAGAAGTTGTTCTCTTCATATAGAAAGACTCACCTGTCTGTATATCCTACTTGTTGGGGGGAAAAAGGATCTAGGAGTATAATGTAAGCAGAGTCAAATAGTGAATTTTTTAATTGCTCCCTACCAACCCCACTCGTTTGCTGCTAAAAATAAAACAGGAGACTGTAAAATGCTTTCAAATAAAAACACTTTACTTAAAATTCATAAGCATGTACATCTTTGTTGGCTGTACAGGTTCTAGACATTGGGACAGTGAATCCTAGAGCCCTTTACTTTGCATGGCTGTGAGAGACCGTGCGGCACGGCTGACTCCATACGGCTCATCATACAGCTCATGGCAAGAGCTCTTGTACCTTGGCAGCAGAGGCATAACATACTGCCCTGGTGCTTGGGGCAGTGACATCATGATGTCACTTCCAGGTTCTCCCCAGAGGGCGGGATGCTCACTGCAGCACCTTTGTGCACCCTATTTCTGCACCTGTGGAGGCAAAGCCTTCAGCGCCTCCTCCATAACTAGGGTAGAGCCTGGGACAGTAAAGCTCCCCCTGACGTAAGGCCCAGAGCAGGTGCCCATCAGGCTCCACCAGGTTATACTTGTGCCCGGGAGATAAAGAAGATCGGGAAGTGGGGAGATCAAGGAGAGAGAAAAGGGGCCAGGTTGATACACACATTCACAAGTCAAAGGAACAATAGTAAATGTCTGAGACAGGTTGTCATCTGGTTCCTAGACAATACACTGCTTCTTATAGAAGAAGTGCTGTACCTACCTAGATCATGTTTCCACCCTCTCATCTTTGGACACTAGTGTGCACGTTTCCTTACAGGAGCAGTGTGTGCATGTGTTCATTTTTAGTTTGTCTTCCTTCTCCTGAATGCTTGCAACACTGAGATAAAGTATAGGATAAACTAGCTGGAAAAAAAGAGAATAGAAAGGTCTTACAGGATAGAAAAGTAGCAATTTCTAATTACAGGCAACAACAGATAAATTTTTAGAACTAACAGTGAGTCACCAGGATTGAAGAGCATTTACCTGAGTGCTTCTGTGAAAGGCAGGAGGTTGTAGTTTGGTGTGAATACCATAGTACAAACTACATGTAGTGCACGTCTGAGTATTTTTAGCTCTGTTCTTAAAATACATGCAAGTGCATTAGCAAACAACAAATTGGAAAGGATGCACATTGCCACCAGATGAACAGGAGTTGGGAGCTTAAAGAAAACGTAGGGCTGCAACATTGAGGTCCCAATTCTACTTAAATGCCCTCTGCTGATGGAGGTGCACCAAGGAGGCATGCTCTGCATCCTATGGTGGGGGGCCTCTTCCTTTCCCTTATAACAGCCAAGTGCATTCCTTTACCCTTGGGGAAAGTCTCCACTCTCCCATAGGTCTCCTTGGCCCTGTGCCAGCTATTTTGCTGGCACAGAACCAAGGAGTGTAATGGTGGCAGAGAGAATTAGCATTTGGCCACATGTGAATGCTGCCGATCTCCCCTTCCTCCCGTTTCAACTCCTTCCATATACAGAAACTGCCTTGATCCACCCCCTCCCACAACCTGCCCCACCACTGCCTTACCTGGCACTGGCGGGTGGTATCTTCACTTCCAGCAAGTTCACATGGCCACCAGTAACTGTGCTGGCAGTCTCATTACACGTGCCAACAGCGTTAGTGAGTGTGACAGGATCCAGGCACTTTCACCTGTAGCTTGTCATCTTCGCCGGTGTAATACATATTCCACTGGTGGAACATTTTTAATATGCTGCTTGTTGATTATTCAGTCAGTTAGGTTGGTCAATTAACAACATCCTTCCATTGGGCAGCAGACTTTTTAAAAGATTAATCAAGCTATAATATTTGCATTACGTTTGCGCAACACCTTTCTTCTATCATGAAAGTCAATGCAACGTATGTTGGAATCTTGACAGTCGCCCATACAGGCAGTGATCAGGCCTAAATCTGCTTGGTTTCAGCATGGAGTGGCTATGTTGAATGCACTCAGATAATACCCTGGATATATGCAGCTTCTTCGAAAAATATACATGTGAGGGTGCAATCCTAACTTGGATTTAGACCAGCAAAATCTGGCCAGCACAAAGGGCACCGTAAAATATGTTTGTACCACTCTCGGAGTCAGAGAGGCCAGCACATAGACGTGCTTCATTCCTCTGGACTCTGAGAGTGGCCCAAATGCTCTTTATGGTGGCCCTTTTGCCAGTCTAACTGTGCCAGCCTAACTCCAGGTTAGCATTGCGCCCTAAGTGACTGTTTTTCCTAAAGTATATTGTTTGTTTGTTTGTTATCCTGCCTTTCTGCCCCATGGGCAGTCTTAGGAGAGGTGTCCGCCCTTCACTCTTACACAGGAGAGAATTCCACCTGTAAGATGGTGCCTGTACATGTGCTGCACATGTGTTTATATTATCAATTTTTTTTGTTGCAGGCTGGTTGTTATGTACTGCCTGTGTTATGATGACAAGAAGGAATATGATAGCTTTATCTATACCCAGATAGGGTCTGGAAGCTCTTCACACCCCATGACTGAAGAAGGCAGCTCGTAAAAGAGCCGAGGCACTTTGAGGACAAAGCCTTAACCAGCAGGGTGTAAACTTCTACATGCATATTTAGAATCCAGCTGCTTATACAGATTCTTTTCTCATCATACCCTGTAGAACTGCTATGAAAGCATATTCACTGTGAGATATTTCATATTACAAATCATTGCTATTCTCCCCAAGCCTAAGACATAGGATTTGATCAAAACAAGTAATCGGACAGGCCCATAAAATGGCCCTGCATGCCTGAAAATCCAGCCACTTTTTCAGAGTGCTTAGAAGTTTATACTGGCATGTGCCATGAATAATCCCAAGTGAAGCTCCAGGTATGTGGTAGCTAAAAGCATGAGCCACAAAAGTTCCCAGTTCATGTCAGCCATTCACGCACTGGGCTTTAAGCAAACCACAGTTTTCTATCAGTAGCATTTATGGTCCTACTTTTACTCTAGATCAGTGGTTCCCCAAATCCTACTCAGACTATGGAACCAAAGGTAAGTGTGTGCAAGACCAGGAGCTGGGGCTGGGGATGTGTGTCTTGATGGTGCCACAGTAATCATGGTGCTGCAAGCACCAAGGAGCTTTTTCCCTTACCTGGAGGGGGATCGTGCTGGTCTTGGGGTGGGTCTGGCAGGCCCTCAGCTCCCTCTGCAGGTTTCCCCAATGCTTAGAATCGCTCCATTTGGGGAATGGAGCACAAGTCCGGCTTTTGAGCAAAAACTGAAAGTGTTTATGGCAGGGGTCAGGGAACATTTTTACCTTTTACCCCAAAATATACGGTAAATTTTTACCTTTTACCCCAACGTTAACCCCCTCCCCTGCCAGAACAAAAGAAAAAAAAATTACATATTGGAACCCATTGCTTTTTATTTGATTAATTAACGAGCTTAATTAATGCTATGTAAATATAAAGTTGTAAAGGGCGGAGCAAAACAAAACAAAACGGAGCCAGGCAGCCAGCAATGGAACCGGAATGGGGGTAATGGACGGTCGCGCTGCCAAGACACAGCCGGGCATGCATATAGATTCATATGCATGCCCGGCTATGTCTCGGCAGTGCGACCGTCCATTACCCCCAGGAATTTCATTTTTTACCCCATTTGGGGTAATTTACCCCTGTTCCCTGACCACTGGTTTATGGAGTGGTGCATATGTTTATGGAATGGTACAGCCATTTCTCACAGGAGAAATGGAGTACAGCTTTGATTGTCTGCCCTCAGGAGCATAAGCAAATACCAGAAGGTGAAGGCTGTCTATACTTCTCTTCCTCCTCTGGAACAAGAGTTACCCAATTCAGTTTTATCTGGGTGTTGCTAACAGCATGTTGAGCATTTTTTTTTTAACAATGCGGAAGGTTAGAGATAGCCCTTTAACCTGGGGAGCAGTGGCAGGACTAGGGATTGAATTTGGTCATCTGATATGCCACCTTTCATCCTCTTGCCATGCCAGAGCAAACAAGACCCTTACCTTTTTTTTTAACTTCAAAGCCACCTGCATCACATGCTGCATGTCTAGCATGTAGAATTACCTCTGTCTCTAGTCAGCAAAGTTTAATATACTCCGCTTGCCACATGACCAGAAAAAAGGACACAGAAGGCAGTGGGCCATTGTTCTCTAGGCTGTTAAAGGGTAAAGATTAATGTGGACGGAATGAGGATTATTTATTCACTTTAATGTCAAACTCTTTCTAAAAAAGTAATCTGAATCTATAAGGAGCATTGCACTACAGTGTTTTGTTAGCAGTTCCCCCCCCCCCAGGACAAAAGAGGGGGTGAGATAGATGTGCATGAATTTAAAAAAGATTAAAATGAGTTTTACTTTCTATCAAAGAACCAAATCCACACTGTGGAAGGTACAGACCAGAATGTCTATTCCTGACCACAGGAGGAAATGTGCTCCTTGCTTATTAGCCTTCTGAATGGCATCTTGGACATGTGATTGCATTGCTTTTAGTGAACCTAGTGATCATGAAAGCATCCATGCTTTGTGCTTCAATTTCCCAGCTTGTAATATGATGTAAATACAAGTTTGAAGAATTCTATGAAGCTTTAGGAGAAAACCTTTGAATTGTGGAAGAAAAATGATGGTGTGTTCCTTTTACATATTTATACTGTGTCTTATTGACAGATGCATTGTATCAACAGCAGTCACAGCAGCAGTGGCCATGTGAATTGGCTTATTTGTCAATGCAAGGTGAAATTTCTTCCTGAGCACAGTAGAAAACTGAGGTAAAGGCAATGCAGCTCCGAGGACAGGGAACAGACATTCCCTTACCTTGAGAAGGCCTCTGTGACTACTACTCCACTGCAGAATGCAAAACATGCCCCACTGGCACAGCTATGTCAGTGCTGGAAAGTTGGTTAGGATTACACCCTGATTATCCTTCTGTGCACCCAAGGTTTGAGTTTCCATCAGTGGCCCAAATAACAATCCCAGAGAGGTAGACTTTTAAATCTCACACTCTGTGGCCTGGATATTCTTGGCTCACACACATCTCCTGACTCATGGTGGCAGAGCAGAAACCAAAACGTTTTGAAAGTTAATCAGTATTCATTTTGTTGTGAATCTACGTCAATTAAATCAGTTAAGGTTCAATCCTATCCAACATTCCAGTGCCGATGCAGCCGCAATGCTGCTCTGAGTTAAGGGAAAAAATATTCCTTTACCTTGAAGAGCAGTGGTGGACCTGAGGGAGGGGCAAAGGGGGCAAATGCCCCAGACACTGGGCTTGGGGGGGGGGCAGATACCCAATGCTGACTCTCCCCAACTGCGTGCTGGGACCCCGTCAGGAGCACCATGAAGCCCAGCAGGTTCACTGCGTTCCAGGCAGCACTCCCCCCTCCTCTGGTCAAGCATCAGAGATGCAGGGGGTAAGAGCGTGATGATGTCACCACAATTACTTCCAAGGCAGGGGGCAGCCTACTGGAGGTTTGCCCCTGGGCGGCAAGCCCGCAGGACCACCTCTGTTAAGGAGGCCTCTGTGTCTGCCCCCACATCACAGGATGCAGCACATGCCCCTTACCTTTCAAGTTAATCAGATTATTAAAAGATTTGTTTTGCTTTGCTTGTTGTTCCTATACAACTGCCTAGCATCTAGTAAGGCTGCATATAGTGGACGATTTGCAGATTATCTGAACTCTTGCAAAAATCTCTGGTTTGACTAGCAATTTAGCTCTTGCAAAGCTTATCTTGCCTTTATTAACATTAATAGTTGGGAATTATTTTGTAGGTTACATGAAATTGACCAGAACGAAAGTTAGGGATTTGAAATTTTTTTACATTTTAATTTAAAAAATGTATTATAAATATTTTTTTTAGAAAATAGAAATGTGGTTGAGCATCCACATTAAGAGCAAACTACAACAAACATGGTAGAGCTGATTTCCTTGTGTCAAGTGTGTCTCCGTTTCCGTAAAGAAAAGATGTCTTTGGTTGTTAACCATATTTTGTAGCCCAGGACAAAATATCCAACATGATATGCAATTCACCTGAAGGTTGATTCTTTGTAACTAAATACTACTTTTTTCCACAGAATTTTTTCAAGTGTCCTTCGACAGACCCAAAGTGTGCACCATGGCATCGCGCATTGGTTTGCGGATGCAGCTCATGCGAGAGCAAGTACAGCAAGAGGAGCAGCGGGAGCGCATGCAACAGGAGGCAATGATGCATTACATGCAACAACAGCAGCACATGCCAATGGCTCCAACCCCTGCCATCAACACACCCGTTAATTTCCAGTCACCACCCTCTGTGCCGGGAGAAGTCTTAAAGGTACAGTTCCAGCAGATGACAATTTGGCAATATCACTATGACGAAGCCAGCAGGTGCCTTTTACGACTTGAAAAATAAACGCCTCACATTTCCAAATACTTTTATATTGGATAAACATATATCTGATAAACTGTATAAATTAAACAATATTTTACAACCAATTATGTTCTTTAGGCCTTCAAAATGAGTCAAGTTTCTGTTTTTTCAAATGCAGGTGGACAAACACAAAAACGACACGATTCAGTCAGAGGTGGAAGATTATTATGTTATATGCACACATACAAAAGACATTATATGATACAAACTGATCTGCTAAGAGCCTGAGCTGCAAACTTTCTTGGTTGGAATAGGGACTTCCTTGGTTGGAATAGGGACTTCCTTGGTTGGAATAGGTGGCCTTAAGCAAGCCCTTCAACCTCAGCTTCTCAGCTACAATATGGGGATAACACTGACTTTATGGATTGTCATAAGGATTTAAGACAAGTGGTTCCCAAACTGTGAGCCATGGCTTCCCGGGGAGCCATGGAAACCAGCCAGGACAGCCGTGGAATCCTTGTGAAAAACCTGTCACTCTATACAATGTGTAGGATTGTAGTGCTAATGGGGTGTTGTGGCCAATGGCCCAGTAAGTCAAAGGAACCGCCAGTTGAAAATGTTGGGAACCACTGCATTAAGTACGAAATGCTGTGCACACTCACAAAGCACTATAGATATACTAAATTGTAGTAGTCTTGAGGAAGTGGAAAAGTGACCAACTGTTCATCACTCTAAATCTTTCCAGTTTATTGAATGTCTGTTTCTGAGCACATCATTGTGGGAAAGCTGTCACTTTTATATAATAGTTCTGTTTCTGTCTTCTCCTCACCCATGTTGGCTTATTTTAGGTTCAGTCCTTTCTGGAGAACCCTACCACATACCACATACAGAGATCAAGAGACAAGAAGGTCCAAGAATACTTGTCTGAAACCTATGGGAACAAGTTTGCTCCTCTCCTCAGTGCTCCATCCCCCAAGCCACCCCCATCAGTCTCACCTGGTGTGCGGCCAGGCCACGTCATGTCCTCTTCTGCGGGCAACAGCACCCCCAACAGTCCCATGGCAATGCTCAACATTGGCTCTAACCCAGAGAGGGAGGTACGTAAGTGGCTTATATTAATGTGTGTGTGTGAGTGTGTGTGTGTGTGTGTGTGTGTGTGTTCGTGGGAGAACTAGTGGAGAAGAGTGGGCAAGAGGCCCTTTTTCAAGTGGTATTCCTCTTATATTTAGCAGGGGGAGAGTAATTGCCCCTCTTCAACCCCAGAGGTGTTTTTTTCTAGTGGCTGTTGCTGGTGGTGTTTTGCATTTTTTTTAGATTGTGAGCCCTTTTGGGACAGGGAGCCATTTAACTATTATTATTTGCCTGTAAACCGCTTTGTGAACTTTGTGTTGAAAAGCGGTATTTAAATACTATTGATTGATTGTTTGATTGAGAAGTCTTTAAATATGTGACCCATTTCTTGGTACCTATCTTATAGTAGGAAATTGAATGGATAGTAAGAGCATGTGCTGGATTGTACCCTTTTTGCTTTCTGCTGCAGAAATTTGGATTTGTTATACACTCACAGCGCAATCCTAGCGCGCCCCTTGTGTTGACATGACATCATCGCGTTGACGCAAGGGGCGGAGCGCCAGCACACGGGCGCTGAGCAGCACCCTGACGTTGGCGCCGCATCTCTGAAGCCGACGCTGCTCGCAGCCATCAGAGTGCCTTCCTTGCGCCGACCGAAGACGGTCAGCGCAAGGGAGTCTCCATCCCATTTCAGGATGGGGATTGGTAGGAGGCGGGGCCTGGGCGGGCTTGGGAGGTGGCCGTATGGCTACCTCCTAAGCCCGTCAGCGAGGCTGTGTGGCTCCAATTCAGGCCACACAGTCTCCTCAGATCTACACCCACTCTTTAGATCCGAGGAGCACATACGGGAGCCTGGAGCCTCCCCTATGGTAAGGGAGTGCATGCTCCCTTGCCGTGGCGAGGCTCCGGCCTGTCCTGAACAGCGTTGGATTTGGCGCGGGCTGGCTGGCCTTGCTAATCCAGCGCTGTTCAGGGTTGCACCCACAATGTTAGAACAAATAAAACTACTGCCAAAAAAAAAATGGAAAGTAAGGGAGAAAAAAGGGGCAGGCCCACAGACATGCGCTGGCCTCTCTGACTCCGAGAGTGGTCCAAATGGGCTTTATGTGCATTTGCAACATTCCTGTTGCAACACAATAGCACAAGTGACAGGTGCTGGCCTAACTCCAGGTTAGGATTGCACTCTCCATCATGTGCCCCCTTAATCACCTTTTCTTGCAGGCCAAAAAGCCCCAAATGATGTAGTCCCAACATGCAGTTCCACCCTTGTACTCTAAAGTAGAAAAGGCCAGCTACAATTGCCCCTTGAAATTGTCTGCTTGTGTATATTGACTTTTAGGTGGGTGAACAAGTCAGGCTCTGGCATCACTATGGATCATAGAAGTAAGGTCAGGAAATAATGGCTGTTGTGGAACTTTCACTTCTACCCTTTTCTAGCACAAGGTGCTATAGAGGCCTATAAAAGCAAATCTCCTTGACTAAGAAATCTATGGCTGTATTTTGCCTATCTGTAAGGATACCTGCATTTTTTTAAAATCAGTATTAGATGGATTGAGGAAACCCTACTTACGTTTGAAAGGTCATTTTTTCTTTCAGATAGATGACGTCATTGAAGACATCATGCAACTGACAACTTCTGTGGGTTGTATTAACCCAGAAATCCATATGCCCAATACTGTAAGTTTTTTGCTTTTTGCACTACCTGTTGGCCAGGGAGGGACTAATAGAGGAAGGGAATCTAGGAAAGCATCTTCTCTTGCCTGGTGGAAGCTTCAGTGGAAGCCTTATTCAAGGTGTCCTAAAGGAACCATCTGCCCACTATCTCCTCCCCTCCATCCTACCTGTATATGGGTCCCACCCACAATGAACCATGCCCTAGTGACATCTAGATTAGATTACTGTAACACGCTGCACGTGGGGCTGCTTCTGAAGATGGTCTGGAAATGTAATTAGTGCAGAATGCAGCTGCCTGATTGCTGGAGATCATCAGTTCAACTCAGTCAGACCGTTGCTTCTGCGACTTCACTAGCTGCCGAATTGTTTGCAGGCTGAATTCAAAGTGCTAGTCTTGACTTTTAAAGCCCTTTACAGCTCGGGTCCAGGGTATCTGAAGGACCGCCTTCTTCCATACAATCCTACCCCTCTGCTCAAGTCATCAGAGGGGCCCTTCCTGTCTGTGCCACCACCAGTAGAGGTGAGGGAGGCGGCTGCCAGGAATAGGGCCTTCTCGGTGGTGGCTTCTCAGGTTTGGAATGCCCTCCCCTTGGAACTAAGAACTGCTTCCTCACTGGAGACCTTTCAGTGGGGTCTTAAAACCTTTTTATTTCAGAAGGCGTTTGAGTAGGCTGGAGTGTTGTTTTTTTAATTGTTGGTTGATTGTGATGGTTCTGTCTGTTAATGTGTTAGTTTTGTAATTGGTTTTTATATTCAATATTTTTAGTATTTGTTTGATCTTAATATTGCTTTAGTGTATTATATATGCCACCTTGAATCCCTTTCAGTGGGGAAAAAGGCGGGATATAAATCTTTTAAATAAATAATAAATATCTTGATATTGGGAGGAGTACATTCAGGGTATGTGTTTGTGGGTGGGTGGTTTTTGCAGGAGCAACCTTGGTGCAAATCCTGCTGTTGAGACTGGCACAGCCCTTACCGGCAGAGCTAGCCCATCTATGAGGCCAACTAAAGCAGCAGAGTCAGGCAACAGATTGGGCGGGGGCACCCACCTCTGCTGGCCCACTTGCCTCCACTGCTGCTTATCCCCAGATTGGAAAAGGAACTCTTCCTTTTCCAGTCCAGGAAGTGGAAAGACTAGTGGCTGACACATAAATGGGGGTGGTGGTATTTGGCATACTGCCTCCGGTACCAATATTTTTTGCTGGTCTGCACAGGAGGGGAGTTGCCAATGCTGCTTTTGCTTCAGAACCATTGCTTGTATGGAAAGAACCATTGCTTGTATGGATCCAATGCAAGTGCTGGAAAGACTAATGACCAGGTTGATGGCAGAAGATATGCCCACGCATTTCACGAATATAAGAAACTACAGTAGCATTCTGAATTCTGTCTCTCTGTATTTCCTATGCTAAGATAAAATTGTTTTTCCTTTGCTTTCCAGCTGCCACTGTCTAGCAGCCATATGAATGTGTACAGCAGTGACCCCCAGATGACACCTTCTCTAGTGGGCATCACTAGCAGCTCCTGCCCAGCTGATCTCACTCAGAAGAGAGAGCTCACAGGTAAAAAACCACGAGAGGTAGCTTGTGGAGCTATATTCAATCACAGCCCTGCCTTCAGGTGTACGTCAGTAGAAAGCCTGTGTGCACACACATACACAGGCATGAAACATTACTCTTGTTTTCATTGGTCATTTCTTTGCGTCAGAACTTTGCTTTGTTTCTAGATGCTGAGAACCGTGCTCTGGCTAAGGAACGCCAGAAGAAGGACAATCACAATCTGAGTAAGTGTCATGTTCCTTGTTTTTCCTCTTATCCTTTCTAGATGCACAATTAGAAATGTCTCCAGTTTGTGGACCAAGTGGCAACATACTTGCATGGTTCAGATGCAATATTCTCTTTTTTTTTTTGTATATTTTTTTTTTTGTATATTTTGTATAAATATACAAAAAATATTCAGATGCAATATTCTCATGTTGGAAATCAACATACCTAACATACCTTATGGTGCAGTACATAAGAACATAAGAAGAGCCCCACTGGATCAGGCCAAAGGCTGCCTAGTCCAGCTGCCTGCCTAGTCCAGCTGCCTGCATATCGCAGCAGCCCATCAGATGCCTCAGGGAATACACGTGCATCTGGGTGCCACTCCCCTGTAAATGTAAATGGTAAATGGTTCTGGTGTTGGACTTGGACCTGGATGATCCAGGTTCAAATCCTGAAGCCCAGCCATGATCAGCCAGTCATTACCTCTCAGCCTTGTCTATTTCACAGGATTATTGTGAAAAGTGGAAAAGAACCACGTTTGAAAAATAAATAAAATATTTAACTTCTTTCTTAGCCTGCATTAACAAAAAAGTGACTTTTTGAAACTAGTACATCTGCCTGTCCTAAGGCAGAGACGGACTCCCAATGTGAATGGGGATGTTAGCGATACTTCATAGTTGTTGCATTTGCACACTGCTTGTGTGTTCTCATATACTTTTTTGCCTTTTTATCCTGCTACCTGTGGCCTTCCCACTTAACCAGAATAATAATTGTGTTCCCAACACGCCTTTTTATTACCTGGTTGCGTTGTAACAAAAAAACGGAAACCTACGTCAAACACCACTAAAGCATGGATTCATGTAGTTGTGCTGCCTCTGTCTGGAGGAAATTGACAATCGCACACTTATCTGTTTAACGGAATTCTAGAAACACACACCTGTGTCACAGAATACAAGCATCATCCTTGCTATGTTATGTGAAAATGTTATGGACAGGCCAAGCAGTTGCATAGCTGAGGGAGTCACATGACCCTGGACAGCACTCTCCCAGAGATGGTAATCGCCACAATCCTGCGCCTCCTGATCACACAGTGTTGCCTGGGCAACATAGAATTGGGCTGCCCAACTTGTGTAATCAACTGAGCACCCTTGTGATTGTTTTTCTTTTCATGAATGTTGGATGCTTTAAGTAATATTCAGTTATCAATTGATCGATTGATTATCAATATCCACTATTTTTCTTCCTCCTCCTTTAGTTGAAAGACGACGAAGGTTCAACATCAATGATCGCATTAAGGAACTAGGAATGCTGATCCCCAAAGCTGGAGATCTGTAAGTTTTGGTGCAATTACCCTTGCTGTCCATAAGAAAATTTCACAGGATAGACACCAAACTGACAATAGGAATAAAGCTGTCTTGGGAAATAATTTTCGCATATCCACTGAAAGCAGTATTTTCATTTCTATCTCAAAAAATCTTCACAATTCATGTTGTGTCTAATGGCTAAAATGCCAAACTGTTTAAAGCTTTAAAGATTACCAGAACTATGAAATAGAAATAGAATTGTAATTGCAACATAAATGTGATTCCTCTTTTTTCGAATTAACCAGAACCTTTCGTTTATGATAACATTTTCATTTTTATTTAAAAATTCAGCATTCTAAGATATTTTTCTCTGACCTGAGTTGGAACAAACCAGTATATAGCATTACAACAAAACATTACTTGTGATGATGGCAAACTCATGTTTTAAGGTTCAAATCATCACTCAATCTCCACAAAGTAGGCTGAGGGAACCGATGGAGGAAACTAGCCTTTCCCCTACCTGCCCTTTCTCTTCCAAACTCTTGGGGATTTTTAAGACATTTCTGTCCCAGCACAGCCGCATAACCAGAAGAAAGTCTCATCAGGAGAAGATAAACTGAGAACTGAGAAAAAGTAATTTCAGGGGGAAACTAATGGGTTTAGCTCCCGCTTTGATCACACTGCATCACAAACTAGTTTCAGCCTCAACATTTTCTCCCCCCTCTGTTCTTTTGTTTTCTTCTCAGTGACAAATTTAGCCCTACAGTAGTTTAATTTGAGAAAGTAAGAGATAAATGAGCTTTGGCATCTTGAGAAGAGCTCTTTTAGAATATAGTTCCTCACTAAAGTAACAGGTGATGGATCCCTTATTGGTATAGTTGTATAACCTCCTTCTCCATCAGTGTATGGTCTCAAACTTTGTCAGCTAAACACTTTTCTCCCTCCAAAGTGGAGCTTCTTGATATTAATATTAAGAATATTTCTACAGTGTGCCTGTGTATCCGCGGGTTCGGTATTTGCGGATTTGATCATCCACAGATTTCAAACCCATGGATTAAGGCCCTCCGAATGCTACTAGAGCTGCTCTCTGGTTGTGCTTTTAAGTTGTTCTGGGATTCAGAATGCCCTTTTCGGGCAAAAAAAAAAAATGCTACTTATGTTTTACCTGGGAAACCAGAAGTGGCATTTTTATGCCCTTGTAAGGCATTCTGAGGTCAGAGGAAGCCACATACTTCAGAACACCAGGCGCTACTATAACATAGCTTCAGTCACCTTTGGAGGGTTTGATGGGCCCAAATCAGTGAATTTAATCCAGTTTGCCCAATCCAAGCACCAAATTGATATGTCTCAACTTTTGAAACAAAAGACATTGGCCACAATAGAGTGTTTCAGCAGACTTTTAAGCTTAATTCCAGCCATTGTTCCTGCAGTGCACTCCTAGTATAATCCAAACAAACCAGATGGCTGCCTGGTTGAACAATGCCCTGCTAATGGTACAATCAATGCAACTTTTTCTGTTTCCCGTCTCTGAGAGATTATTTGCCCCAATCTCGGCTGACACACCAGCTTAAAAAGTGGAGTTTTACTGGTGGCTAATTCATTGTGTGAATGCAGTTTCAGTGCATTATCTTGATCACTTTAGCCCCTCCCCCATTTGCTTGGAAATTTTTCAACATGTATTTTCATTACATTAAATATGTTTGAAGTATGGTTGACCCTAGAAAGGTCCTTAGTTTGAAATTAATCCTTTCCCTTTCTATTGCTCCTATGTCTCACCCCAGAGATGTGCGCTGGAACAAAGGAACAATCCTGAAGGCCTCTGTTGATTATATCAGGAGAATGCAGAAAGACTTACAAAGGTCACGAGACCTTGAGACCCATTCTAGGCGCCTTGAAATGGCAAATAAGCAGCTGTGGCTTCGCATACAGGTGAGTCCCCATCTATTTGCTGCTTTCAGATCGTTTTCATGTGCTTGTAGAAGTTGCCTTTCTTGTACCATCTTTCATCCTATTAATCTCCAGTTTATAGCCTCATGTTCTGAGAAGACATGAGACAGTTTCACAGTTGCAAAGCAGATTCTTACTGTGATCATCACCAGCAGTAGTGTCATCCTGCAACTAGCTGCTGGAACACTAGGCAGGACTTACCGCTTGATTGACAGGCTGTCCATGACGTGTCGCCGCCTGTCCGCCGCGTGGGCTCCCTCTGGTTGGCGTGCCCCTCTGCTGCTTGCCCAGACACCCGGCATGCCCCCCAGGCAAGCGGGCACCCCCTCCGAAGCCAGGCCGCGACACATCACGGACAGGCAGCCAATCAGGCGGTAAGTCCCGCCTAGCGTTCCGGCAGCTCGTTGCCACATGACACCGCTGATCACCAGTATGTTCCTTCTGTTAGTATAATTCTGTTGGTTATGCTAAGTGACTTTATGCTGTTTATGTTGTTTCTTTTCCAAAGAGTATTTGCCCCCAGCTCACCACTTCCAATCAAACTTTGCTCTCTTACATGCACATGTTTTGTAATGATGCTCAAAAGCAGAGGACTCCCTGATCACCTTTGATTTTGAACATTTAGGCTCTTGAATGGTGAAGAAAAGTTTGAACGATTTCTTACTTTTTAAAAAGCCATCATGTAAACTTATTCTCTGTTGTTTTTAAATATATCCTAGGTATAAAAGAATAGAAATACAATTTATGGTTGCATCAGAAAACTCATGCTGCAACACATTTTTAAGCTTACAAGGGGCCACAAGACTCTTTGTTGATAGTGCTGCAAGGGCCTTGGAATTTTCAATCATACTAACCTATATAAAACACAGTATATGTTGGCCTACTAGGGTCCCAATGTAAGATAATTTGGCAACAGAAGGTACTGACCGAGGATGTTGTCCACATTGAAAGTTCTGGAAACTAGATTTGTTTCCAGGCATCCTTTCTAAAATAAGGTTATACTGTTATGTGTTGATTTATTGCAATTTCTGCCTAACTACTTGACTACCTCCTCATAGGTTCCTCAGGGAAGCTCACAAAATATTAAACAAAGATCAAACAAAATCAAACATTAAAAGTAACTAAAATTAACAAAACTATCAATAAGTTCTTTAATTTAAAACATCCTAAAATGAGCTTTGAAGTAGCAAATCAATCCAGTACAAATCGTACCATAGTCCAGAATGCATTCCTGAAATAAAAGTTTTGAAGTCCTCTGAAAAGAGAACATGGAATTATCTTGAGAGCTTCTTAAAAGAGAGGAGGTGCCCATAATTAAGGTACCATGGCCAAACCAAGATAAAGATAAAGATGCCAAGCTTCAGATAAGGTGGCTCAAAGAAGGCACCATCAGATAGGCAGCTGTTAAGGGAAGAGGTGCTCTTGACAACATCGTAAATTCAGGCTTCTCGGGTTTTTAAAGGTTAATGTCATTTTAAACTGTACTCTCGAATAAGTTGGGAATCAGTGTAGTAGTTCTAGCACAGGGTAATATATTCCCATTGGCTTAACACCAATAAATGTTCCCCAATGCCTTTAATGTCAGCCATGTTATGTAGAGCAGTGTTATTCAAACTGTAAGTCGCAACCTGATGTCAGGTGGGTCGCGGGACGCTGGGAGCAGCCATATTGGAAACTGCATTCCTTACACTTGTTATATTCCTTTTGTGGGTGTTAATAGTTAGAATTTTCAGGTGAGGGTTTTTTAAAAAATTGTTTTTAGTTTACAGTTCTAACATAATATTTTGTCCTAATAATCTTGCTTTCTGTCAGGGATATTCCATGGTTGTACAATTGCTGCAGTCCAAGAATGCCAATTTTCATTTCAGGAGTGTCATTTTATTATGTTACAATGACAACACTTCCTGCTTGATGATATAACTTCCTGCCACAACATCACTTCCAGGTTAATGACATCACTTTTGGTGGGTCCTGACACAAGTGCTATTCTGAAAAATAGGTCCCGGTCTAAAAAGTTTGAATACCACTGATGTAGTGTGTGATATAGTAGTTCAGCCTGGAGACTCCCAAGCATGTCTCACGGAGGCTGGTTGGTGGTGATTTGCTGTTGCATGATTGAAATGGCTGATCCTCACCCATGATGGTAGTCATGTGTCTCGTGCTTTGTGTAAGAATTCTTTCTTGGTGTGTTTTGTCCTGCAGGAGCTGGAGATGCAGGCTCGAGTCCATGGGCTACCAACCGCTTCACCCTCTGGCATGAACATGGCTGAACTAGCTCAGCAGGTTGTGAAGCAAGAAGCCTCTGCAGAGGAGGAGACAACAGAGATCCAGCAGCAGCAGCCTCAACTACACCCTGAACAGGAAACTCACCAGCCTCCATTTGTTCCTCCTCAATCCCCTTATCATCAGCTGGACTTTACCCACAGCCTGAGCTTTGATGACAACTCGAGGGGCTTCCATGACCCTCTGGACCCCAGCCAAAATGTATCCTTCCCCTCCTTGTCCAAGAAGGAGTTGGACTTGATGCTAATGGAGGATACCATGATGCCAGTGGCTTCTGACCCTTTGTTCTCTGCTGTGTCCCCTGAGGCTTCAAAGGCCAGCAGTCGCAGAAGCAGCTTCAGCATGGAGGACACAGACATGCTGTGATTAGAAACCTCTAAGAGAGAAAAGACTAGAGGTCAAATATTATTTGTTTGAAGATCTGGCCCTCTGCCTTATCCCTGCAGACCTATAAGAGGACATGTGAGACTAAGCAGAAATGCATCCTAAACAGGAGACTGTGTGTTTGAGGGTAGGTAGGGAAGCCTCACCCCGAAGTTCACCCCAGCTCTTGGACTGTTAACCACCAAGTTCCTCTGATGCCCCAGCAAGATTGAAACTGAGCAGCCCTGCCTCATGTGCCATGGCCCCAGGATAATCATGGTCATGCAACCCTATTTCTGCCTTTCTGGTTCTTGCAGATGAATCTCAGGTGCCCTGTGCCTTCACACTGCAGGTTCTGCAAAGCCACTTTGGACATCTTTGCAGCGATGGCATTTTGGTGTTGGCAGCCAAGGGGCAGTTCATTCTATTTTGAGAAGCAGCTTTAACCGAGGGCTTGGCACTCATCACAGACCAGTGCTTTCCCTAAGCCTCACTGTGCCCCCTTTTCACACACACCCCACTAGTCTTTGCAAGGGGTGATGGCCTGCTTCAGGTGTGCTCCCAGATTGGGGTTTCTTCCCTTATACAGAGTAGAGCTATCCAGTACACTTTTCAAAAGGGAGAGTGTGGTGCTACTGGCTAAGAGTATGACATGGGTAGTGGTTTTACAACAGTCCTTTGGGGAGATGGAAGGATACTGCATTAACTCTCCCAGGGCCCAATTCTCTGGGCCAAGTGTACCGCCCGTGCTAGTGTCACAAAAGGTGCCGTAAGGCACCTCCAGCACTGGCAGTAAGCCCTTACCGCCCATGCTGGGCAAATGCCGAGCAAACACCGCCCCACACCACCCAGAGGTGGCAATTCGTGCACTGGTTGCCGGCCCTGCAGCCTTTTTGGGCAGGGCAGGAAGCCATTCTTGGGCAGGGGGAGAAATGGAGCTGGGGGTGGGACTGGCAGAGATGACCTTCACCACTGGATCCCAACCTCCCTGTCAGGTCACATGGCCTGACACAGAGGCCCTCGACTCTGGGCCGGCTAAATAGCCAGTGCAAAGATGAGTAGAGTGCTCATCCACCTGTCAAATGTCCCCTTCCAACAAATGTCCCCTTCTCCCACAGAGCCTCCCGCAGCTGCCTGGCTGCCGCAGGATGCATCGGTAGCTGCCTGCCTACTGTTACTTGCTTGGGTGGCTGGGCAGCTCAGAATTGGGTTGTCATAAAGATAAGACACTCAAGTGAAATGCTTAACTTGTTTGCAGGCTTTCAACATGCACACTCCATTTGGTCTCACTTCAGACCTCTCACCAGCGTTCCCTAACATTCAGGCTGCTGTGGTCTAAGTTTGCCCCTCCTCTGCTTTCTCTTAATCTTTTTGACCATAATCCTAGACAGCCATGTTTGCAGTGGTATGTGGGAGATTATAAAAGAGAGAATGCGTGCACAGCCAAAGTCATTTTGCAAATTTTGCTGCTGCCGTTCTCCTAGCAGGACAGGCAAACAGCTTTGCAACTGAAAGCCATGGCTGGCTGCATGTATCCTTCTCCCCATCACCCAAATGGTTGTATAGAACTGTGGCCTTTGTCCACATGAGCTTTCCATGTGACATACTGAGGCCTATCAGTCCAGCTTAGAGCCATCTTTTGCCTTAGCTGATTCTTTTGCTCTCTTTATACTGGATATTACAGCAGAGAAACAGCATTCTTTTTTAGAACCTTGCTGATGCCATCCCCAAGCACTCCTTGCTCCTAAAAAGAACTTCATGAATCCTCCTTTGCGCCAGTTTAATTAAATATACAGTATTTCATTAAACCAGTGCAAACCTTGGTGTGACCTGTTGTGAGTTAACAGAGCTCTAAGGGCAGCTTCATACATGCACTTATCATGCCAAATGTTTGTATTTTGGGGGGTATTGTTGCTCTCCTACTAAATGTGGAAGTGTATGTGATTGTAAAGTCCCCATTTCTGATAACTATAAACGTAAAATGCCAAGAAAAAAAAAAACCAACAATTTTTCTGTAGGACTTTAGTGTTTTACCATGAATTGGTGATTTGCACATGCATTTGTGGAGGGAAGCTGAAGGAATCCTTTTGGCCCCTGCATACGGTGCTCTCTTGCAACCCAAATGAAGACGGAGACCTTTCAGCAGGACCCTCCTTTTAACTATTACCCAGCATTGCTTGAAAGTGATCCACTTTATTAGTTCTGAAAGTATGTACTGTAGTTCGCTTCACATCCTTACTTGAGTGTTTTGGCATTTAGTACCTCCTAGAAGAGACCACAAAATGGTTCTTTTTTCAGTCTAAGCACTCTAGATCTTCTGCCCTGGGTGGTTTGAGAGTGACTGGATTTTATCCCTGCTGCCAGTTCCTTCATTTCTCAGGGCATTTTGATCAGGACTCCAGAACATTTCCAGTCAGTCTTAGGAATGGGGTGCGTTGCGGTTCCTTTCCTGTGGAGCTTGGCAACATCTGTCCATGTCCAACCCCAGAAACTCCTTAGTAGCTCAGGATGTTCAGAAGACTCCAGGACCTGCCTCCTGCCAGCTTTTTACCTTGTGTGTGTTGCATTAGCTTGTCAGCGGACATGAATCCTGGCTTATGCGTCAAGCAACGTACAACACAGTGCACAGAAACTCTTGGGTGGTTTTTTTTTTTTTTTTACATGCACCATATCCTCAGTGCCTCAGTGCCAGGAATAGTTTGTAAAGGGTGTTTGTTTTGTTGTTCAGTGATCTTAGACTTCCTCAGAAGATAGATTTCCTCAGAGCATTCAGAGTCACCATGCCTATAATATAAAGAAGTTGGGTAGACTGGTTCCTATCAAGAAATCCTGATGACTAATTCAGGTTGGGGTTGTTGAAATCTAAATTGTCTGGTCATGTTTGCTCTATGATAGGGTGTCTGCATCTCAAACACATGGAGGGAGATGGTCAAATGGGGATGTGGAATAATGTTTGCAAAAGTGTCAAGTGATATTGTTTGGATTATTATATTAAGTCCTCTTGAACTTGCAGCATGTATGCCACAAGGCCTTGGAAATGCTATCTAGAACTGTGATGGCAAACCTTTTGGGCTTGGTGTGTCAAAACTTTGGAAAATGCTTAACTTGACTCTGCCGGCATGTCAATCCCCCTCTCAAATAAAAGAGAAACAGTTCTTTATATTCATTTAATCAAAATATTCTATAAAGTATTTTATATTCTATATTCTATAAAGTATTCTATAAAGAAACATCAAATAATTGCAAAAAATGAAAAGTAAAATAAACTCAATTTTTGTCAGGCGTTGGTGAACACTGGTGTGTCACCTTTGACACGCGTGTCATAGGTTCGCCATCACTGATCTAGAATCAATCCCTAAATTTGGGCCTGTGGGGAAAGGGAGTAGAGCTTATATTTTCCTTTAAGATTTCAGTCCTGCTCAGCAGACATATTCAAGAATCCCAACTAACCCCTGGGAGAGAGAGGGAACTAACCTTAACATTTCGGGTGAGAGGCAAATAACCGCCAGATAGCATTTTCCTTTCAGACACAGCAGTGCCTTCAATCTCCCTTGGTTCTGTGATTTGTAACCTATTACCCCTTTGTTAGGGGTACTTTGTATCGGCTCCAAGGTTGAATTTTTGATCATTAAAAGCAGAAGGGCAGCATATGGTTTCATCAAACTGAAAAATTTGCAATACACTAAAATACATAAATGCAGGTGAAATGCTTTGGTCAAACATGCTGCAAGTTCATCCAGGAAATGTTTTTAGTGTTTTCCCATGTCACAGAAATGAGCATATTGTATTACTGAGATCTGTATTTTCTTTTTAAAATATTTTAACCCCATTATGCCCAAGCATCTCCTGTACACACATGGAATATCACACAGCTTGCACCACATGAACTCATTTAAAATTGTAACTGTTTATCTCCATTTGTTTCTTCTGCGTTAGAAGAAAAGAAGATTTAAGATCTTGTACCAATGATGTTTTGAAACCTAATGTGAAATATGTTTGCATGTTAACACCTAGGGCCTTGAATAATTGAGGTGCCACTGGAAATGGGCAAACTTCATGCAACAGAACCTTCTGGGTATCCAAATTTCTCCCTGCCTACAGCAACCATAACTAGAGAGTGTTGTGTTGATTATGGTAGCATTAGTCTCATGGCTACCTGTTGGCACCCATGATTCTAGTTGAAAACAAAAGTACCTCATCTCTTTGTCCATGTCACTTTCAAAAGTTTAAATGCCTTGCCATTTCATTTGTTCCCCCGCCCCAGCTTTTAACATTTTTTTATTTTATTTTTTGCTTCAAGGCTACTCACAGTTGCAGTTTTGGCAATAAAGAGCATATATAAAGTTATTTCCCATAGCAAGGCTACCTCAGCCCCTTTCCACTGTGTGGGGATGGAGTATAGCATTAGAGGCACTGGATTGTGCTACTTCAATATTCACAATATAATAACCAGTAGTTTTTGCCTGTATGTGCCTTTGCAGAACCATGTGAGATGGAACTCAGTCCTTTTTGGAGTCCATTGATTTTACACCATAGTGCCTATTGCGAAGTTAATAATAATAATCTATTAGGAAAAGCAATATGAACCCTGCAGATGTACTCAGAAGGAATTTGTTAGAAGGAAACAGAGGAAGTATTGGCTACGACAGGCTAGATTTTAAGATCTGAATCTTCTCATGCCATTGTTCTGGGCCAATAGATGTACATGCTTGAAAGCATGTTCTATTATGTTACATTATCAGTAGAGTATAGTGGATGATGTAGATAAGCTATTGGAGACACTGTGCATGTATACTCTTGAGCCGAGAGTATTATGAACTACTGCCACATGCTTGTGAGTTTGTAGGTTACATTTCTTGCAACAAAATGCATAGCAACTTGAAAATAATGTTTAGTGCTTGTTGGGTGTTCTGCATCCTTGAGGTATTGCGTGCTTACCATCTGATTTTGATTTATCTTCAGGTGTTATTAGAAATCCCAGTGGGTGAAAAGGAACACAATGGAAAGGCTAGGGTTAGCTGGTGTTCTGCAATTACCCAGTGAAATAGCATCTAAGAGGTTCACAGGTATGAAGAGAGGTTTTCTGTTAGGAGGAGAAATATACTAGAGCAGTGGTTCCCAAACATTTTAGAGGTCTAGAGGCTGCTGCCTGATTTATAAATGCCAAGGGGTGTGGCTATAATGGTGATTGGGCAGCTGTGCTTCCCCCAACTCCGAGTAGCAGCTTGTTTAACCCTTGGTGCACATAGCCTAATCTGTCCTGTCGGTTTTGCAACCCACCCAAAATTGGATTGCAACGCGCTGGTGGCTCCCAGACTAGAGGATGAGTCTGTTCTGTTGTGTGTTGTCATTTAAATATCTTGTAAAGACTTTGACGGGGGAAAGGTTTGGAATGGCTTTGTCGCGAGGCTCTTTCTTAAGCCACTGCAAGTATTACATGTTGGAACTACACGTTCATGAAGTGCTTCTGCAGACACAGAATGTGGTTATTACAGGCATTCTACAGCATGCTTGATTGATTTACAAGATAGGATATTGGAATAGGAAGCAAGTGAAATATTTGCTCAAAGAAGCCTACTTGGGTTTTCAGCCTCTCTTCTTCTCAGGGTATAAAATTGTGGCAGATTTCTGTATTTCCTCTTATTTCTGACAGAAAATGATGTAATCTGCAAGACAAAAACTAAAGAGGATAAAAATCTGGGCCTTTGGGTTTTAACCTCTGATCTGCTTGCCACCATATCACTTTCAACCCAATACAATTAAGATCCAGCAGGGATTGAAAAACATGTGAATTTGTGGTTTGAAAGCCAACCTTTACAAAAAAAAAAAATTCCAAATAAATCTAGCAAAATGTTTGATGGTTCAGTTCTGGATGAGACCAGTCTTAAGTGACTTTAAAGGGGCTGAATTTTCAGAATAATGTTCTTGTCTTCTGATTATTGGGCTCTAACGTGATGTTTCCTGTTGAAACATCAGTCAACAGGAACGGACGTTGAACACAGTCCTCGCACTGTTTGACAGTCTGGGGCAAAAGATCTGTATGCATTCTCTTCTCCCTCTTCCCCATCCTTCATGCTACTATAGGACATAGCACAGCATGCCTTGTTTGACTATATGGTATTGTGTATATGCAACACGTTTTGCATAAGTTTTAAGTCTAAACTGATACAGTGGATATTATTCCTGGCTTCCAACTGGAACGGGCAGAAGGTACCATTTTACCACCACCCCCTTCCAGAATGAGAAGTGAGGGGCTGAAACTGTTGTGAGAATTAGTCACACATTTTTAAAAGAATGTTTTTAAAAAATGCACCATGCTCTGATTCTGAAATGTTACTACTGTTTTATAAATAAAATGTATAAAATAACGGACTGGAACAGAGGAAAAATTATTAAAATTTATTTATTTAAAATCTATTGAGATATCTGTTTTGTTTTGGGATGGAGGGAAAATACCAGGGCATGGTTAGTAGCATTTCTCTGCATTTTAGGGATGGAAAGTGACATTCTCAGCATAGATCGGGATACCATTTCTCAAATTGTGGATTGGGACCCACTAGATGAGTCAAGAGGCAATTTCAGATGGGTCTCCATTCATTTCAATGTGTATTTCTTTTTTTAATATTAGACTTGATGCTCCCATGGCTGCATTTGGGGAAATGTTACAGATCTGTACTTTTAACATCCTGCTATGTATATGCTTTTAACAATAATAGTTAATGAGGCTTACTCCTGGGTAAGTGTAGGTAGGATTGCAGCCTTTGGGATGTTTGGGGAATTTTTAAAAAACAGATCAGCAACTTGTTAGGAGGGTTCTTTTTATTTAAAATAAATTTTTAAACTTATTGTAAACTTTTAATTTACCTACCTACCTACTTAATTTAATTTTGTCGTATGGGGGGGGGTATTAAAAATTTTCCTGCTTGATTGTCACTTCTGGCCATGACATCACTTCCAGTTCCAGGTTAATGACATCACTTCTGGTGCATCTCGACAGATTGTCATTCTAAAAGGTGGGTCCCAGGGCTAAAACATTTCAGAACCACTGGATTAAGTAATATACTATTATATCGTGTTCTCCTGTTGCAAAAAGAATTTTAAGAGGGAAGGGCAAGTATTAGGTATGAATTTTGAAAATGATTTGGAAAGAAATGGATCAGATCTTTCCAACTACTTTACCAGATGCAGCATTGGAAAGCTGGCCCAAACTGAAAGCTGCAAGCCCAAACTGAGGGGTGAGGGGCCATGTGTAGCAATCTGGAAAGCACGGCTAACTTTGTTCCATATTACAGTAAAACATTTTTTCCTAGTCAGTCTTGGCACTAATGTGGATTTATGCATTTTAAACAAATTGTACTTGAAAATGAAGAGCACAAGGTGGTGCTATTGGCATAGCAGTCCTGGAGCTTTATAGCTTCCATCTCCATTTGCTTACCTTTCACCCAAAAATGAATCTAACTTTTCTGTGTCAGTTTCTTTATTATGTGTGAATCTGACATGTTATCCACTAGCTATTCTTTGGACTTTCACACCAGCAAGTAGTATGGAAACAGGTGTTAAAATGGATTACATTTGTTATGTGTGCTGTGATTCTGGTTGGTTAGGAATTACGTGGTCTAATGTTTTCCCCCTTTTTTTTAATTCAAATGAGCCTAATTCTCACTGAACACCAGTTCTTCAGAGGTGTTCAGGTTGAGGAAGCAACAAATACAACTGGCCATCTGGTATTGCCAGTTGATTTGCTCATTCTCTTTCTAGATTATAATAATATTGCTAAAATTGCTAGATGCGGCATAAAAATGCAAATGAAAACCCAGACAGTAAGGGGGAGGGGGGCTGTTGTAGAATATACCAATTTAGGGATACATGTCTGCTTATAATAAGCCGCATATTAGAATATCCAGAAGGAGGTTTGTTTGTTGCCATCTTCCAGTCCACAAAAATTGCAGTTTGCTACTTTCAGACTGATTCCTGCAAATGTTGAAAACAGCCCTAGATTATGACTATTTCTGGGGGCATCGTTTCTGCTTTTTTGGGGGGTGGTTGGGATGGGTTTCAAGAGGTAAGGATAACATTCAAACGAAAATATAATTCATACAAGATGGAGCACCAATTAGTTGAGGGTTCTGTGGGTATGGGAGAGAGTGTTCAACCTGCCCATGATGAGAGTGCATTCTTCCTTAGAGCAAATAGCAGTCACAGATGTTGTTCCTTCACCCAGAGTTTCACATGGCCTTGGTGACAAACAGAGTCTTGGTGATGAACCTTTTATAAGTTTCAGCTGATTACTCATCAGCAGCTTTTTCTGGAGGGATCTGACCTGACTAGATTTATCCGTGTTTGGGTCACCTCCAGGTTGAACTACACTGTAAGGCACTCTGTGTGGGGCTGTCCATGAAACGTGTTTGGAAACGTGTTCAGTTGCTACAAAATGCCACAGCCAGGTTGTTAACTGGGGTTGCTTAATGGAAGTGCATCACTCAAATTCTTTGTGAATTGCACTGATTGCTAATTTGTTTCCAGGATCAGTTCAAAGTGCTGTTTAGAACATATGATCTGTGCTGCCTTATATGTCCCAGTCATCAACTTGGGCTTTGCTTTGTGTACCCTTACACTTATGTCCCAGTGGGCTTCCACTTGGAGCAGGGTATTTTCAGTGGTGGCACTGACTCAGTGGAATGTCTTCCACACCATGTTTTGGTTGGCTTCTATCCAATACTCCTTCAGGAGATTGGTTAAAACCTTGCTTTTTTTTTTTGTTCAGCTTTTGGGGTTGAAGTTACTAAGATGAACTTAAGTCAAGATTTCTCATTGTAATGCCACTTTCCTGCTGTTTTGGTTTTATTTTATTCTCTGCTTTGTAAGGGCCCGGTCTTATAGGGCCCAGCACCGGCAGAATGCTTGTACCCCTTGCACCTGTGGGACTGTAAGGCATGTAGTGCCAGCGGATGTGGTTGTGGGAAATTCAGCAGACTGGGCAGTTGGCTCAGTGCCATATCAAGGTCAATTGGCACCCAGGGCCCATAAATTTTTGGTACTCCACATGACAATTATTTTCAGTAATAGCCATGACTTCAAATGAATAATAATAATAATAATAATAATAATAATAATAATAATAATGGTTAGAGAAGAAGCACAGACAGTGAAAATGTTGTTTTATTGAACTTTGCACAATATATACTAACCTTGTAAGTTTGTATATTAATGCAGTTAGATGATCCCTTATCGGACATCTGAAATCCAGACATTTTTGTCCAAGACTTTTTTTTTTCAACTTCCTGTAGAAAAGAGGTCTTGTGTTCATTCCCATGTACAGGCTGTAAGTTCTATTCTTTGCTCTGTGGTGTGTGCCTATACAAACATTGTTCAAAACTATTAGAGTTCAGCGGACACCCAATTGGGTAACAGTGAAAAGAACAAGAGGAAGCATTTCTAATTATATTTATGTAATTATTCCGATATCCAGAAAAATCCAACCCCAGAAGTCCAGAAAAGGGATAATCAACTTGTATATAACTTTATAACGTTACCAATAAATCTGCTTCTCTTGAGGGCAGCTGCAGCAAGCAATAGCCAATTGTGACTGCAGCCAGAAAAACCATTGCCATCTTGGGGCAGCCCCTCAGGCAGCCCCCTGCAGCCTGACATCTGGGACTGGGGCCCTCCTTGGCCGCCTTCTTCGTACACCCCTATTTAGCCCCTGCCTGGCCAGCCCAATGTGCCACACTAGCCCTGAATTTGGTACTTTAACATCCCATTCTTCCACTAAAACTCTTGTGAAGCTTCTCATAAGCTGCCTTCTGCACATGTGGCAATCCTACAGTCCTTAACATAGCAGCACAGCCTGTCTCATCACCAAGCTAGTCAGAACAGAAGCTAATCACATCACTCTCCATGCCTCGGAGCTGGCAGCTCAAGTGGCTGTTGAGTAAAGAGTTGAGTGAGAACCCTTCTCAGTGCAGGGCTGAGCTGGCTTAAGATTCCTTCATTATCTCCTTATAATTGATTTGGCCGAGGAGGGTGGGGTCCTGGCAGCCACTTTGAAGTCTATAGCCTTTTTTGTCCATTTCCCCAACCTGTTCAACATGGTTAAACTTTGTTTTTCTTAATTAAATATGTCCCAGAGGACCTGCCCATCTGCTTCTCTTGCTCCACTGAGTACTCCACTGAGGTATATTTAGCATGAGGAAAGCTGAACCACTATCACACCTTGTGATGGGCACCAGCCATATTCCATCCTCTTGATTGAGACATGAAAAGCTGTCAGGGATTTTGATTCCTTAAGAAGTTCTAGACAGAGGTACCCTGAAATTAAACTACAATGCCGTAAGTAAACATTAATGTGCTTTATTTGCATAATTAGCAACCATTTATATGGTACGTAAATTTAGCTGGGATAATGGTACCCCTATGTTTAAATCTAATAGGAATCTGAGGCTCTACCATACATTCAGAGGCTGATTCTAGTTTAAAAGGACTCTTTATAATCCCAACTATCACCAGTTATTTTGGCAGTAACCACTACCAGGCAGTTGGGTAAAATCAGAGGTTCCTCTTTGAGTAACTGCAGCCACCCAGAGGGCTGCACTGCAAGCAACCCACTCGTATTTAGTCAATGGAAGGCACCATCATGCAGTCTCTTGGTCTTATAAATGGGCTCAAAATCAGGGGCAATGTTTAAAAGAAAGGTTTCAGGGTGGCTAGACGCTTATAGGCACAGAAGACTCCTTCTGGATCAGGCCAAAGGACTATCTAGCATCCCATTCCCCACAGTGGAAAGCCTACACACAGGAGATCAAGGCACAGCCCCACACTGCTACCCTGCAACTAGTATTCAGAATAACACTTCCTCTGAACCTGGGCTCCCAGCATGCTCTGCTCATCCTATCTATTTCCAACAGGACAGTGTGGATGGAGGCAGCAATGGAACTCAAGGTAAGGGGTGGGCTCTGAATCACTGCACTTTCCTTGCCCACCCCTGCTGCTTAGTTAAGGGGAGGAGGAAGGTGAAAAGGTAGCAGTGGTTTCCCTCCCCCCTTTTCCTCCAGCAGTGATGCTGCCACCCCAATTTTGTCAGCAAGTGGGAAGAAGATCGGGGAGCCTACAGAAGTGGCTTCGTGGGTAGCAGGCCGGAGGGGGCAGCAGGTGGATGTGGAGTGCAGATGTGGGGCCATCGATTGCCACTCTCAACAGCAATTTCATTTGTCTTTATCGCTAGGCTGGCCCTAACATGACACCATGTGCTTAGGTAGCACAGGCCTGATTAGAGCCCCAATTACAACTTTTAACCAAAACTACCCCCTTCCTCAATCACCCATTCCCATTTGGACCTTTCTGACACAATGCAATGAGTCAGAGGGCTTATGAGCCTAGGTCCTGTAACCATGGCGACACTTTTTCGACTGTAGGCCTCCGATAAGCTGACCAGCTTGTTAATTAAACCCTCAGGGAAGGTGGTGGGTGCGTGTCTAACACAAACAATTCAGATACGAAACTACCTGAGGGGCCACATCTATGTCTCATACCCTTCAAAGTGTGTGCGTGCACACATGTCTTTGTTGGAAGTGGGGCAAGAAGGAGAAGCTCCTTTTGAGTTCAGCTGTGCATTAGCAGTACTTTTACTCCCACTAAAATAATAGTTATTATGGAAAGGTAGGAAGTGATGAGATGTGACTATGTCCAATTTTTCACAGATGCTTCCTTTTTGCCATGCTTTCCACTTGAACCAGTGAGATAAATTCCCCACCTTTCTGCTTCCACTAAGCTGAACTGTTGCTCATGAAACCATATTATATTTGCAGTATTTTTACCTGCATAGTTTGATATATTCTTAGCTCCTATGATATTCTTCACCGGTCAGAGCTGGCCAGCACAAAAACATAACATATTAGTGTGTTCAGTTTGGTGCAAATTCCTCAGAAGAAAAGAGTTGGTTTTTATTTTTGAGCATTTCTTTTTAAAGCAGTGGTTCCCAAAGTGTGGGTCGGGACCCACCAGTGGATTACAAGTCAATTTCAGGTAGTTCGCAAAGCAGCACCTAGAACAGCCATATTGAAAATATGGGAAGATGGGATGCGGGGAGGGATGTGTGGTTGTTTTGCTTGTGTCAAGGTTGTAAATAGGCTTTTTTTCTTTCTGATTCACTTTGCTATTAGAAAATGACTGAGAAATTACCCAAATTATTGTTGCATTCTCCAGAAAGCAACAGGTTCTAACCTCACAATGACAGCACTCCTGGCCATGACATCACTTCCAGTGGGTCCCAGACAGATTGTCATTCTAAAAAGTGGGTCTGGGTGCTAAAATGTTTGAGAGCCACTGTTTCAAAGCACTTTTCATGGCTTCAAACTTTCAGATCATTCCCTGTTGATGCTGCCAAGTTTTCTAGATGAACACTAGATTATTCTAAAAGTGAATGTTGAATGTTTGTTGATTTTACAGACTGTCATCATTGAAGGCTTCTCAACTTTTCTTCTCCACTCCTCTGGTTCCCTTTACATTTCTGAACTAATGTGGCAGGTTAAAAAAAATAATTTCCCAAAATTTGTCCAAATTTCCAAATTGTGGGAGACTGGCTCATAGTTTTGGCCCTTGAGATTGTTTATACTGGTGGCCCCTGAAGTTATCACAAGTCTGTCTGCTAGATCCTTTGAGGGTTGGACCTTGGGGAAATTATTATATTAATGTAATTTTTCCCCTTTTAGGTGATGAGCAGATCTGACAAGGCAATTACTTTGATAGATCCCTTTTGAGAGAAAGGGTGACTTATTGGTTATTGAGCCTGCCACTGCACCCAGAAACACCTGGGTTGAACTCCTGGCTTTTCCAAAGATTCCCTTGATAAATGCCATATACGAGTAATGCATTTATCTTAAATTAGGGGCCAGATTAAATATAAGAAATGAACAATCTTTCTCGGTTCTTCTTTTTTAATGGGAGTGTATAGAAGATCTATTGGGATTATGGACCAGGCTAAAAACCTCTTTTTCCTTCTGCTTTTCACAACATTTTTTCAAAAGAAAAACTCCTTTTTTTACCCTCGTGACCTATTGCTAAAGCACACACTCTACAGAATTTATCACAATTCCAGTTTAAAATGATGGCCTTCATTTCCAGAAATGTCCCTTTGGAAATGCTGATCCATCCTTGCTACACACATGTGCCAAGCAGAAACATGTTCAATGAACTGTGTCAGTTTCTTATGAAGAGCTGCAGCTACATCTCCAGATTGGTCACCTGCAACAAAAGCCCCTGAAATAGACTCACCAGGACGTGGGTAAAAAATTACCAAGACTAATCTTGGAAACTTTATTAAAGAGAAAAAGAGGGTGAAAAAAGAAAAGGAAAAAAAGACACTTAAAAAACCCCTCATCCTGATTTGATTTATCTGGGGAGTGTGAACACTAAATAGAGAACAACGCCTGAAGTGTGAATTATTTCCTATATTAACACAGAGGAAAAACTGATAGCCTTTTCATGTCAGGAGAATAGCAAGGAGAGGAGGAGGGGAAGAATGACATTGTTAAATCTCAGGGTTTGCTCACTCTTTATCAGGCGGAGATCAAAATTTATTCCCAGGATGAGGCCTGCGGCCTGGCTGAGGCCCTAGAGATTTTTAAGGGCCTAATTAAGAAAACAGGATGAAAATGGTGAAATAAGAGGCCAATTTACTTCTTGCAGAATAGGGAGATCAAATCAACTTATGAGCAATTAATGTGCACAAGGAGAGAATAAAAGAATGCTGGGAGATGGTAGAGGGCCTCATTTTAATGACATGCTCTGGTGTTGGTATAGAGGATTACTCTGAAGGTCAGATGTAGATTGAAACGACCTTGCAAATTCTTAACCCTCCTTCCAATTAATAGAACCAACTCAGAAATGCAAAAGACTAGTTGAACAGTACAGGCTTCCCTTTGCCATCAGAAGGGAGAAAGAGAGGATGAAAGGGGTTTCCTTCAGTTAAACAACTGTCACAAAAGATGGGGATTGGAAAGGTCTGATTACAGCATACATGCCACCCAAAGAAGTAATTTTTTGTGTGTCTAAGCTCTAAAATGGGATATAAAAAGTCAAGTGAGGGTTGCTTGGGGTTCAGATCCTTATTAACTTCTCAGCAAAGTCTGCCATGCAGACACAATCCACTAAGATTCCTCCAGCATACTGGCCTGGTCCCAAGAGAGAGAAAAAGTGATGCTAAGAATTAGATAAGTATTTTCTAACTGAAGGTCCTGGAATGTCAGCCAGTGTTGATGGTCCTATTGCACTGAGCACCATCTAAAGAAGTGTTTCCCAGACAGTGTACCACAGTGCCCCAGGGCACTGCAGCAAATTCATAGCGGTGCTGGCTCTCACAGGAACCACAATCTTGGGGGAGTGCTGGCAGCCGTATTGTCTTCCCATGGCGCAGCACTGCCATGACAAATTGCTGTGACTAGGATTTTGGGAACCACTGATCTCAAGAATATAGGTAGTCCCTATGACAAGAAAAGTGTTTTATGTGGTTACCAGATACCACAATACAACTAAACTAAATCAACTTTCACTCTGCACTTTGTGAAATCACTCCTTTGTGTTGCTCGGATATATTATTGTTATATAGCAATTATATAGCTCTAGAGTTTGGGCCAATCTCACATAATCTATATATATAAAAACGGACGTGTATGTATGCGGGTGTGTATGTATGTATGTTATGCATAGGCTCGGGAACGCCTGGACCGATCCACATGAAACTTGGCAGGAATACACCTTGCAGCCTGGAAAGAAACACTGTGGGGGTCAGACCCCCCTACAGCCCCCCGGGGGGGAGGGACAGCGAGGGGATTGTATTGGAGTGAAAGTGTGCTGCCACCCTGTGGTCACAAAGGATTCTGCAGGTCATGAGCTGGGATTGCACTCACTGAGCTGAAACACAGGAAGAGACCTCAGAAACAAAAGTGAAACTGCTTTGCACTGCCTGAGTTGCCCAGGCTGGAAAGAGCATGATCCAGAGAGTTCCAACACCCAGTCGGATCTGAGAGGGACCTATTTCCAGAGGGCTAACTGGCTACCTCTTCCTGTTTCTCACACGTCGGTGCTATCCTACCACAGGACCTGCAGACAGTGTTCAGTGAGTGTGACAATTTCATTACGCTCCTTTGCTTGATTCTGTCCCTGTATTCATTCCTTCTCCTAATAGAAGCTGGGGACACTTTGTCCCCCGGGCAACGCCGGGTAACAAAAGGCTAGTGTAGTAATATGAATTAAAGTTACTTACCTTTTAACCATGCTTATACATTGCCTTCTTGGTGACTGTTTTGATTAGTTTCTAAAAATTCTTCTCAGAATTCTCCTTTTCAAATCTTAATGTGATGTCATTAGTTCAGTGCTCAAATACCTGCCAAAAATTTAATGACTGTTGGCCACATGTATTAGACAATGATATTTGGTTGATAATGACAATGATCAGACAATGATCTGGTACCTTGGTGATATTTTGCAGTATTTTTGCATCGAATTTTTGCCATCGAATTTTTGCATCTGATGGTACTAGTAGCTGATAAGTAGGGGTCCACACATTTGGACTAGCCTTGGTAACTGGTCAAAAGCTGTGGTTACTTGCAGGGTTATGCTAGTCGGAAGCAATTTTTGGGTGGTCAGAGGTGGAGTCAGTACCGACTCCATAGCCACCAGGGCTATGTACCTGTACCAAGACCTGTTTCTTGCCGTAGATTAGGGGTGAGCTCCTGTCTTTCACCTCACCTGAGCTTTAAAGAAGCTCTTGGCACCTCTGCAGTGCATTAAGAGGTCGATCCCCTGCCTTCTTCCTTCCTCCCATGGTGTTGTAGAAGTTCTTTATGGCACGTATGTGACACTTTTACTGCTGGCCATGAAGGCCGTAGGTTGGTCCCTCAGTCCTAAAACTAACCTTTAAAACTGACATTGTTATAGGGGAATTATTTGCCTTAATCCTGTGTTGGGCAGCTACTTGAATTTACACCAGTGAAATCGCTGACACAGATCCTAATGGCTCAGGTAAGACTGACCAAGGTAAGGAACCTGGGGGGGGGTTGTATCTGGTCTAGGTTGCCCAGGCCAGTCCCACCCTTCCCCCCCCCGGGCTAGTCCACCCATCAGCCCTCCCTCCCCCTGCCCTAATCCATCTCCGTTCCGCCCTCCCCTGCCCTCCCCAACCTTCTGCACAGATTGCTCTTGGCCTAGGCTTCCTTACCTTGTCTGGGCATTGTTGGACTTGATCAGGTCTTTGTGAGCCAACGCACATCCATGCGCTGGCTCAGCAGAACTCCTGAATCATTGCGAATGTGCCTTATGGCATGTTTGTGACACTCCCAGGCCAGCACAAGAGACTTCCGCCAGCTGATTGAGCGCTCAAGATTGCACTCTAAAAGATTCACTAGAATTTTTAATGGTTTGTTTCCACATTCAAATCTCTTTTTAAACTTTGACAAAGCTGTTGTGTTTTCTGCAATAAGCTTTCTTAGGCGATCAGCATCAGCTCATGGTTGTTGCAGATTACTGTAAAACACTGTTATTTAGGGGAACATTTATTGTGTAATCTGACGGTGCTAGCATTGCTGGAATGTAATTTGAATTACTGGAAAAGATTGGAGTCTGTTTTATGTTTTAATTTTATTGAGTGAAATTTTATTGGAATGTTGTTCCGTAGACTAGAATTTTATATTAAAAAGCTGGATACAATTACAAAATGTACACATTACACAGTAAATATAAATAAACCTATTTTGTTGAAATGTTCCATGTTAGTCTAGAAATCCGCATCTCCCCCACCACACACACAGGATGAAGAATCAGCTACTGGAGAAAGAAAGCAAAGCAAAGATGCACTGCATCCGACACAGGGTAGGAGGCAGCTGGAGCTCACTGTAGGACAAGAGGACATTTGTCCCCTTACCCCAGGGTAAGCCCCAGGCAGCCCATGGGGCTTCTAGGATCTGCACCTGCTAAATAGTAGGTGCAGGGCCGGGTGGCCTGGATTGGGTGTGCACGGCCAGGGGATCAGGGTTAGGATTTGGCTGAATGATCAGATCTGAGCTCCACCACCCACCCCGGGGCCAGCTTGCGCATGGGGTCGCTTTTCCCCCACCCTGTTCCGCCTCCCTCCTGCCTTCCCCTGCTCTCCAAGCCCCCGTGCTGGCCAAACTCAGCCAGCACGGCAGTGGCTTACCTGTCACTGTCAGCAGCATCCGTGGGGCGGCACGAGTCCTCATGCTGGCCCAGCACCTGTTTCCGTGGTGTAGACGTACCTTATGGCATGTCTGCAACACACTTTGGTTGGCGCTAGTGAGAAGCATTAGCCAAATGGCACGCTGGATTGTGCCCTTGTCAATTTTTTCTGAGCAAGGTCAGAGAACTCTTCTTCCATCTCCTGCTCAGAAAACTCAGGACAGGAATAGAGCAGGGAAGAGTTCTCCTTTATCATGACTGCTGCTCCCCTCCTCCTTGCCCTGTGAATGTTTCATGGTTTACTGGGAGATGGGGAGGGGAGCAGCAGCCTAAAAGTCTGACTTCCTTTGTCTACCCAGATGCCTTGGCTCCCAAAGGATGCAAGAGCTGGACCATTGGACTCAAGCAAGATGGAGACGCTGTGGTTGCTCTTTCCTTCCCATGGAATACTTACTGGGTGATGGGGGAAGAAGCAGCTGTGGCAGACAGATCGGTTGTGGTGGAGCATGGGCCCTGTCAGTGACAGATATCAGACCATGCTCTGCCAGGCCTGACGGTGCACAGCCTCCCTGGTCCTCAGAAAACCCTCCAGATGCACATCTTAGATTAGGAGGGTGGAACTTGCCCAAATGTTTTGAATACCCACAGATTTCGGTTTCTGTGGGGGTTCCAGGAACAGAATCAATCAATCAATCAATAGTATGTATATACTGCTTTTCAACACAAGCTCACAAAGCGGTTTACAGGCAAATGATAATAATAAAGTTAAATGGCTCCCTGTCCCAAAAGAGCTCACAATAAAAAAAAAATGCAGAGCACTACCAGCAATAGCCACTAGAAAAGACACTGTGCTAGGGTGAATAGGGACAATTACTCTCCCCCTGCTAAATATAAGAGGAACACCACTTGAAAAAGTGCTTCTTGCCCAGTTAGCAGGGGTAAACCCCAGCAGATAAAGAGGACCAACCTGTATAATGTATAAGTACCTACATCCTCTAAAGATCCAGTCTAGAAATCCATTTTAGGACTAGAAATCCATCTAGAAATCAATCTTAACCTGGAGTTAGGCCAGCACAAGTCCCTTGTGCGGGTCTAGGATTGTCGCAAATGCAACATAAACTGTATTTGCACCACTCTCAAGGGCAGGAAGGCCGGCACATGGATGTGCGCCATCCTCCCCGATTCCAAGAGTACTCAAATGCATTTTACAGTGCATTTGTAACATTCCTGGGCCAGCACAACTCCAGGTTATGACTGCACCCCTAGTGTGTTTTCTACTGTGAATATGACAACAGTAAATGTTGAGATACTGCACAGATGGGATTGGGCCATACGTCTGGTAACTGTTTTATCTTGGAAATCATTTCCACTATTGCATCACTGACTACTGATGTAATCCATTGGCCAAAACCTATTTATTTAGATTTATTTCTCAAGTTCTTAGTTTTCCCAAGTGGGAGAATATGACTTTTTGAACAGCATTATTGCTTTGCCTTTTTTAACTTGTGAAAAGTGGGTGCTTGAGGCCACTTCAGCATGTGTGTGGAACAAACAGCTACACTGATACCCGTTTTCAAATAGAAGGGAAGTCCTAATTTGAAGCTTAGAAGCTTCAAAACTTGGAAGTGCAGGTGCTGCAGCTCTTAAATTCCAAAGGGCAGTTTGTTGATTTACTGCATGCAAAATAATAGTAATTTATCCATCACGTTAGTCTTTTTTTCCATTTTACTTTTATCACCAGATCTCAAGTTCTTTTTTAAAAAGTACCACAACCTTTTGACCATTTATTAACTATTTTTCCCAACCTATTAAAAGATTTTTAAACAATTAGCTGTCTTCTACTTTTCAGCAACTGATTGATTATTCAATTAAATGTTGCAGCAGCTTTTAGCACAGGTGCTATTTGGACTATTTATTAGCGATAATGCTTCCTTCAATTAAATAACACAGATAAAAAATAATTTATTGTTAGGAATAGTTTTTTAGACAATGATCCAGAGATGTATGTGCATAGCTTTGGACTGTCCTTGTACTGCTGAGCACTGTATCTGGCAGATCCTACCTGCTAATGAGAAATGGTTTCTCATTTAGTTCTATCAACCACTTGTTTCCTGCCCCAAAGATGACCAGCACTAACAAAGCTGATGGCTCCAGTCATCTGGTCTGGATTGTGTATATACGATCTCCAGAACATGAATAGTTCAGTACAGTACACACAGTTCAATACACACAACAGCAAGTGTACACACAATAGCAGCGGTCTAGTAATATATTTTTACGTGTGTGATTCCTGACCCAGAAACTGGCTCCTATGAGTGCTGTCCTTTGCTGCACTGGGGTGACTGAACTCAATTCAGAGAACCATGGAAGCAACAGATTGGAGCAACCAAAGGCTCTGTATGTACTGCTGGTGCCACAGGACTTCCTTTTGCACATTACCTATGCAAACCTGACTATCCAGGAAGAGCTCACATTGCCTATAAGTTCATGAACATAGAATAACCATGAAAACATAGGAATAGTCCTGCAAGATCAAACCAAAGGCACATCTATTTCAGCAACCTAGAGCTGGGCCAGCACAAGTCCCTTTTGTACCACTACTGGAGTCAGAAACGTCAGCACATGCATGTGTGCCGTCCTCCCTGACTCCAAGAGTGGTCCAAACACATTTGCAGTGCATTTGTGACACTCCTGGGCTGGCACAAGGGACTTGTGCCAGCCTAACTCCTGGTTAGGATTGTGCCCTAAATAAGTTCTTATTGTTTGCTTTTATGCTTTTAGCCATGCATGTCTCATATCCTTGTTTTACACTATCTCTGAATGCCAGATGCAAGGGTGTTGCAACAGCAGTAGTGCCCAAACTTATCTCAGCCACAGTACTCTTCTTCCCCAGCTCCCTGTTAAGATAGTGCAATGCTGTAGATCTCACGCAAATAGCATGAAATCTCGTGAGAACAGCACAAGATCTCATGTGATCCAGCTGGCCAAGATGGCAGTGCCTGGGAGGAAGGGGCCATTGGGGACATTCCACTGAGCCCTGTGAATGCATCATGGTTCCCTAGGTTGATGCACAATTTGGCAACCATTGGGCTACAGCTATCTTGTCCTGTGTGCCCCTGAAGCAGCTGGTGATCCACTGAGGGATACAGAAGCTGGACTAGATGGGCTTTTGGCCTGATCCAGTGGGGCTCCTCTTTACTTATGTTCTTATCTGAAAGGCCCTGTGATTCTGGTTCCCAAATGTTCCTGAAATAATTATATTATCTGAGTAGCTCAAATGAGTTTTATTGAGGACTGTGGTAACAGCATCAGCTCATATCCTACAGAAACTGCAAGGGGAAAAATGGTTATTCCAGCAAGGGAAGAGTGAACATAATCTCAGTCATGGGCAAGATTGCTTAGGAACCACCTTAAATAATTAGACATGAGGACAAGTTGGAAATTGACAGGGATAGACCTCAGGCTTGCTTCCCCTGGGGAGAATGATTCCACCCCTCAAATATAAACTTGTGAGAAGGGCAGATGTTGAAGAAGCAGCTTGTATGGAACATACATGGCCACAAGAGAGAGCCAAATAGTTACTGGAAAAAATTCACTGAAGACAAAGTGCCTTGATTGATTCTTAACTATGCCACTGCTATTACAGCCAAACTGAATGGTTGTTGAGACATTTGTATCTGACAGATTTAGTGGATTTGCATTAGTGACAATCTGGACATGAAGCTCTTAATTATATGAATTTCAATTGCAAAATGTGAATGCCTAATAATTTTAAAAGACCAAGTCAGAACAAAATGGTGTTATGAAATTTAGAACCATCAAGAATTTTGAATTTGCTTATTTAGTGACATTGGACAAATTCCCATATCAATCCCATTGAAATTAATGCATGTACAAAAGAACTTCTTGGTGGATTATGGTCATAGTAGAAGAACAGTCCTTCAGTTTCAGCGTTCTGATCTATAATATTGTTAATAGCACTTTCCCCCTACCACCAATTATACCTGCTTTCTGTTTTGGAACACTCCTTAGAGTCAAGAAAACTTAAACCCAAATCCTAACCAATTTTTTAGCACTATAGCTGTGCCAATGGGGCATGTGATGCATCCTGCAGTTGGGGGGGGGGGGTGGAGTCACGGAGGCCTCCTCAAGATAAGGGACTGTTTCTTCCTTTACCTCAGAGCTGCATTGTCCTTACCCTGGTGCTGGAAAGTTGGTTAGGATTGCACCCTTAGTCTTAGAACACTCAACACTCAACACACAACTTAGAACCAAGAAAATTTAAATTTGATCCTTTTTTTTTTTGCCCTGCCAGATCTTCTATCAAATCACTGTTCTAAGTGCAACATATGACAACAATTATTATGACTAGGATGGTTAACAATTTGGTTTGCACTAATATGGAAGTATAGACTTCTATTGAAATGTTGGCAGCTACAGTTGTCCAGAATAGGCAATATTAAGCTTGGTATAGAAGCATCATGTGCTTGTATTATTGTTAAAAATGGTATATAAGTATTTTGAATAACAAAAAAGTTCACAGCGCAGTTCATATAGCAAAAGGAACAAGAAGATGTTTTTTCTGTTCACTGACTTGAGTCAATCTCTAAAAAGCAAAAAAGACACCAACAGCCAGCCATAGGAAAAGATACTAAACTGAGAATAGTTCCTCTCCCCCCTCTAAATATTAAAAAATTACTTAAAAAACATGCCTCTTACCAAAACATGCAAAATAATTAAGGACTATATTTGACCATTCATTGTTGTGAATATGCAATGTCCCTTAAAAGTTCAATAGGAGGTTGTAGGAATGTTGAAAGCCGACACACTATAAAGGACAACTTTTAGTAGAAGAGTAATTGGGAGTGAGGAAAATATGGCAAGTTGGAATCCTGCATTAGCGTAAGGGAGAAGGAAGAATCATTTTTGGCCCAAGGAATGTAATGCCTGACTCCCAAAATTTAGGGTTGCATCACTTTAAATTCTGAATCATACATGACAAATGAGCAATGTTTCACACCCAAAAGCCATATTGCAGAGGAAGGCCCTTATCTTGCTTTTTGCATGAATAGATAGGTGTATAAATTTCATACAAGGATGGGAATTTGGCCCCGCAGCAAGACTCGAGACAAATCTCAGGTCTCCACCTCCCAAGACTCGACTTCGGCACGGGTCCTAGCAGGTACCCTTTGCTGACTCACCCAGAATTGTGACTTGAGTCATTTTGACTCAGGTTGTAGTCTTTTTCGAAATGAGCCATGGGCAGCAGGCCAGGGCACGGACCAAAAGGGACTAACTGGGCGAGGTGGCAGGATCTCACGGCAGCACCTGGAAGGCTTACATTATGAGCAGCATGACCCAATCCTTTACAGCTCTACTCAGAATAAGTCCCATCATGCTGAGGCTTCTTCCTCCCAGGTAACAATGGAGCACAGAGCCTGCTGGCACCATTAGGTTGGAGAAAGGCATGATTGCTAAGAATTGTCTCTTCCCTGGCTTCTCCGCCTGCTCCCCATCCCTGGACTTCTTAGACTCCAGCCAATCCTAAGGCAAAACCCCCTTGGTTTTTCTTTCTGCCCTCCTTCATCCAATGATAATTAATTCCTTCAGAGATGGACAAGAGAGCCTGCTCCCCCCCCCCCCCGCTCTGCTTCTTGCATGATCAAAACATAAACCTCTTCCCTGCCTCCTGGCTGGAACTGCTGGTGTTCAGATGGCCCCACAGCATGAAAAAAGTCAGCAAGCCCACCCAGAGTCAGGAGTTTTCAGACTCAGTTTTTTAGATCTATTCTTGAGCCAGTGCCTGAGTCCTTGACATGCAGGACTGAAGTTCACCCAAGTCAGCAAAAAAAAATTTGCTACATATTTTTTACGATGGACTCGAATCCCGAGACTCGAGTTCCCATCCCTGGTTACATGAGAACCATTTCCAGTGTAGTACTGATAGAGCTAATCTAGTAGTAAATGAGCAAATGTATTGAAATAAAAGTTGTGCACATGTATTCAATTGCACTTCAGAATATTAAACATTTCTTGAGTGTTTTGATTTTAAAATATCAGTGATGTGGCCTCTTCTCATGTACTCCAACATTAATGAGAAAAATTTTTAACACACTGCTAAATTCAATACAAATAATAGAAATGGATTTTTTCCCCAAATACTATGCAGATTTATTAAAAAGAAATTCTCCACATTCTGCTCTCATTAGCAAGAGGGTAGATTCAAACATTTAGTTGATGGAGTGGTATAATTCTTGTTTGGGACTGTACCACCACTGTTTATGGTAGAATCATTTTCCACCATGAATTTTTAAAGGCATTTGCTGATGAAGGCCTCGTAGATAGTTTAAATGCAACTGAGATTACTGGAAAGACGGAAATTCCAAGCATAAGCCACTGCCGATAATCAGTACAGATTATTCCAGTAAAGATGGGAGAACTCAAAAGTGGTAAGCAGGCAATGGTTCTCCAATCTAGGGGTTCCTTAGGAATTCTAGGAACCCCAGATTCCTGGGTAAAAGCATGACCTGTAATACTAGGAAAACACTGCAGTATTACATCTATCTAGGATGCAAGCTCAGTTTTTAGCTACGCAGCAGTCGCACAAAGGCAATAGCAATGTTACTCCTTGGAGTACTGTACACATTGGAGTATTGTAATTAAACAATACACATTGGAGTATTGTAATTAAAAAACAAGCCCCTTCCTGGATAAATACTCAATTTCTTTTAGTGCTATTTTGTACTGTACATTGTTCTTTATTATGCTGTTTGGGGGAACTTGTTTGGGAAAGCCAGTAGTGGAAGCAGTAAACCAAAGGGGCAAAGTTTCCATCTGTTCTAAATAGCTTGATTTGTGATTTTTTGGGAAAGGTGAAAGGTGGTGTCCCATATAAAGAGTGCTCTTGTTACATGTGGATCTGTTATGCTCAGCTGTATCTTCATTTTTGTGACTCTAAATCCAGGTGATGGGCAGCCCAACCTTAACTGCCTGGCTGTCGTGGGCACAGTGGTAGCCAAATGGCTACCGTTGCATCCTGCAGCAGCCAGGCAGCCACCAGAGACACCTTGTAAGAAGGTGGTTGTGAGCTCAGGTGCTGGGACACCACAGGTGGTAAAGCTTTACTGCCCACGCTGGATGTGCCTTATGGCTTGTTTGCGACACCAGTGCCCGCAGTACACTCATATCGCAAGCGCTGGAAGGCTCAAGATTGAGTCCTAAATGAAATGTCTCTTGAGACAGAGGCAGGCAACCCTTTGGCAGAAAGGGTTTAAGGTAAAATGAACTCCAATTATTCTCAAGCACTTTGGGCTTCCGTTGTCTTTTTTATTTTAACACCCTCAACTAAATCAATGCCTTTACTCAAACTACAATTCTCTACTTCTCTTTTTTCTTGAATGTTTCAATGTACATCCTGCTCATCCTAAACACACTTCCCCTTTTGCTTGATTTGTTGCTTTGCCTTTCAGTTATTCATGACATCATCCAAAGCCTCTGCCACTTGTTGTCCAGCAAATTGGCAAGTTAGCTAAAAAACAGGGTAGAACAGTGTGGTGGGAAAGCATAATTTCTGCTCCTGCTTGCACTAGCCAGATGGTAGCCTCACCTCTCACTGGATTGGAACTTGGAAAAAAAAATGGAAATAACATAGGCAATCTACTTGGCTCTTCCTAGTGACTCTTGGGGATAACTTTAGAAGATTAGAGGAGAAAATCTAAAACCGCTGGCGATCACCCAAACAATAAACATTTTATCTGGCCCTCTATCCATCAACATGTGTCTTGGATCCATTAAGAACCATCATGGTATACAAAGCATTAAAATGAGTTTTTAAATCACTATATTAATCATAAAACAGCACTTTAAAGCTCTCCCTGCAAATATTACCACAACTTCACTTTAGCCCCCAAACAAACAAATGCAGACAAGTGAACTTTACACTTTTCCCCAAAAGCCAGGAGACAGCTACATAATGTTCACTTCAAATAGGAACTTTTTCTACAGCACTGGTTCTCAAACATTTTAGACTGGAACCCACTTTTTAGAATGGCATTTGTTTTGGGACCCGCTGGAAGTGATGTCATTAACCTGGAAGTGATGCCATAGTGAACAGTGACATCATCAAGCAGGAAGTGCCATCATTGACACTCCTGGAATACAAACTGGCATTCTTGGACTGCAGCAATTGCACAACCATGAATCATCACTGAAAGAAAGCAAGATTAGGACAAAATATTACAAAAAAGCACTAAACTAAAAACAAATTTAAAAAAAAAAACCCTCACTTGAAAATTCAAAACATTAACACTCACAAAAGGAGTAAGGTCTGCAACTTCCAAGATGGCTACTCCCAGCTTTGCACAACCCACCTGACATCAGATTGCAATCTACCAAGTGGGTCCTGACCCACAGTTTGAGAAACACTGTTCTAAAGTATTGGGGCTACTGCTAAAAAGGCCATGCTGGTCACATAAGACACTTTTGAGCAAGGCCTTGCCTAATGTAATAGGTAGGGATCATAGGAAGAGGTATACTGTACTCGGTGGTTCAAAAGTCCCAAACTACAAAGAGTTCTAAAGGTTGAGTTCTAAAGGCACTTAAAATTGGGCCCAGAAACCAAATAACAGTCAAATGCTATTACTATGCTACCAGTGGACTCCATCCCACCTTCCTGTATCTGCCAGGAGTTGCATCCTGCCCGTTCATCATTATTAGCACAGCTGAAAGCAATAATGCTCTTTACAGTTGATGATGTTCCAAGAGTCTTGGCTTTGCTTCCACAGGCACTTAAACGTAAAATTTATGGGCTCAGATAATCCGCAACGGGAGGTTAGCCCAGCACTCTGCATTACGCCAAGTCTTTGCTCTTGGTCTACCAGCGTGATTTTCAGAACCTGTTGGGAGCCTCCAGCCAGGGCCAGTGGCACCCTTGGCTCATTGCTGAGGGCCCAGGACCCCGGAGGCCCACCACTGATATCTGCCCAGGGACTACACAGCCAAGAATTAGCAACTTCCTGCTGGGTGGACCCCTCCCCTTTACTTTAGCAACAGGCTGGTGTTGCCATGGCATATTCCTTGCTCCCTCTTCCTGCATTCCTGCCATCTGTTTTCAAAACTAAATAGCAAGAGCACAAGGAGAAAGAAGAAGCAAGGCTGATCTCCTGCCATCTGCCCGGGTGCAACAGAGGCTCTTGCAGCTGCTGGCAGTGTTGACTCAACAATGACAGTGGGGGCACTGCCAGGCAGCAAAGAGGCAAGCAACCGTACCAGCGCCTCCTCCTGGCATTCTCACCAGAGAAAGGAGATTCTCACCTTTCTCAGAGAGGAGAAAGGGCAGGAAGCAGAGAGATGGGGAATGCCATGTTGCCACAGCACTCACCTACCACCACCACCACCACCACAGGGGAGGGGACCCACCTAGGTGGCGGAGACTACTGGACGTCACCTTGCCAAGACAACCCTCAACCTGGAGCTGACCTGCTCACAGCCCTAGCATCATCCGTTGGCTTCTCTAGTGCTAGTACTATAAGAAGCCCAGCAAATCCTTGGCATGCTAGACACTTACAGAATAGCTTACAGAAAAGCTAAACTGGGTTTTAGGTCAGAAAAGGTGCTTCTTGGGTTTCAGTAGCATTGCTGATGGGGGCAAAGAAATACTGCAGGTGCCGCAATGTGTCTTGTAAGCCACTCATTCTGCTCACCATCAGAGCCGTTCTGGGCTGCAATGACAACACACAGGAGAAGCTGTTTGGTTCTGCAAGCTTCTGTGTGGCTGCTGGAAAAGGTGCAGAAGAGAGCGACAAAAATGATTATGGGGCTGGGGCACCTCCCTTATGAAGAAAGACTGAAGCGTTTGGGGCTCTTTAGCCTGGAAAAAAGGCGCCTGAGGGAGGACATGATTGAGACATATAAAATTATGCACGGGAGGGATAGGGTCAGTACAGGGATGTTCTTTTCCTTCTCTCACAATACCAGAACCAGAGGCATCCGCTAAAACTGAGGGTTGGGAGAGTTAAAACAGATAAAAGGAAATACTTTTTTACCCAGCAGGTAATTAAGCTATGGAACTCCTTGCCACTGGAGGTGGTGATGGCATCTGGCCTAGATGCCTTTAAAAGGGGACTGGACAGATTTCTGGAGGAAAAGTCCATCATGGGCTAAAGGCCATGATGGGTGGGAGGTGGGGCAACCTCCTTACACTAATAGTAGGCTACTTCAGAATGCCAGGTGCAAGGTGCATGGCAACAGGATGCAAGCATCTTGTTGACTACTGAGCTCCCTTAGGCACCTGGTGGGCCACTGTGAGATACAGGAAGCTGGACTAGATGGGCCTTTGGCCTGATCCAGTGGGGCTCTTCTTATGTTCTTATGCCGCTACCCAGAATGGTTCCACAATGACGCGTTGCTGCGCCTGCAGTACTTACTGTTTTGCCCCTCTCTAGTTACGCTACTGTTGGGTTTTATATAGTTCTAGGAATGGCTGGATTTTGGATAGATTCATGTGACCAAAGTATGGTGTAGGAACCCAGAATATTTGTTCCTTGTGAAAAAGACCCTCAAAAGGTTGGGGGCCAGGTGCTTCTGGTTGTTTCCACGGCCTGGGTAAGGATGTCTCCTACAGACGGAAATCATGAGATCTTTATCAGCATTTCCCCTTCCATGGCATTTTTGAACACACGGGGTCCCCAAAACAGAGTCCAGGAAACGGGTTATTAAGATTTGGTTCTAGAGAGGCTGGGTGTAGGGATTCCTGGGGTTCCTCCATTTCTTTCCTTATATATCCTGTATATCCTTGGTTTGAACTGAAATCCTTCATTTCCTTTGCCCCCCTATTCAAGAGGCATTCAGACCTCTCCCAGTTCTCATTTCATGCTTCTCTCTCTCTCTCTTTCTCTCCTTTTTAAGGGGGCACTGAAATTTATACAATATTTAAGTAGCATAGCGGAGTCCTGGAAGATATTATTAATGTAAAAGGGACAGGCTAGAAATGCACTTGAACCTGGTTACAATTAGAGGGTGATTTTTCTAAAGGTCAATGAATTCAGATAATATCCACAGGGGGGAAAAGAAATTTAATACCTTTTTAGTGAATTAATTAATTATAATATTATATCGGCTTGGGGTTCTTTTCCAGAGTGATTAAGGGAGTGATCTGTCTTCGGAGAGGCTGGGGGAGTCAGCAAGTGAGCGAGAGACTGACAGAGTGAGGGAGAAAGGGGGAGAGAGACACTTTAATGCAAGAATAATGGAGCCTTTTCTTTCCTTTAAAAACTTACTGTATTTCAAGGCCACGCGCTCCCTGCCTTCCTGGGCCTGCTTCTTGCTGCTCTTTGGCTAGGCTCTTCCATTATGCTTGCACCAAAGCCCAGAGAAAGCAGAGGCCATTATTCCTCCAGGATGTGGGTCAGAAGCAGGATGTGGAAGTGACAGGCGTGCGTACAACGTATGGCAGGGAATGCACAAAGCAGGGAAGAGCCCCGAATTTCCTCCTTAGCTTTGCTGACCAGGAGGGCTCCGTTTGACATTTGTCTTCAGTTTGACATTTTCGTTGATCAAATGTAAACAATCTATTTAATGATAATAAAAATAAAACTTTATTGCCGTCACAGACCAGCCCAAAAACAAAATCAGTACAATAACCATGTATAGAGTATGGGAGATACAGGAAAAAGTGAGAGTGAGAGTGAGTGAGTGAGTGAGTGAAAGAGAGAAAAAGAGAGAGAGAGAGAGAGAGAGAGAGAGAGAGAGAGAGAGAGAGAGAGAGAGAGAGAG
>JAJKFI010000052.1:3533801-3575915 GCA_029204185.1 Lerista edwardsae | reverse complement strand
GAGAGAGAGAGAGAGAGAGAGAGAGAGAGAGAGAGAGAGAGAGAGAGTGTGTGTTATTGGACAATCAAGCCCAAGCCAGATCAAGGCTGACTGCCACCACCCATGTTAATCCCAACTCCAACATCATGACACATCTCCATTGGCAAACTTCCTACTTTCAACAATTTTTATTTAATGCATTTGCATATGATCAAAATTTCAGTATAGGTGTCTAGGGCAGGAGAGGGTGAGATACTGAAGGAAATGTGGACTACTTTACCATTTGACAAAAGCAACCACATTATAAGATTTAAAAACTACCTTACTGTTTCATAAGACGGTAGAATCAAAATAGACTCAAAAGTAAACAAATCTCTGTTTAGTTTAAAAAAATTTAACCTTTTAAATTTAAACCAATGGCATTGGTTCTCACTGAATTGATTCGGGCTGCAATTCTAAACGTACTTACATGGACAAACTGAACAAAGCAGGGTTGACTTCTGTGAAACCATGCGCAGGTTTGAGCTGCACAACTTTAGCTGAGTCATAAAAAAGTTAAACCAGGTATGCTACAATTAAGGGTGTGTTTATTTTTTGTTAAATAACACATAAAAACACAAAACACAACCTTTTTTGGTATGAAAATATCTGAATGAAAACACCAAACAATACATTTTGGTGTTTAAGGCATTTTCCAAAAATGTAAATAGATTACTTTTCCAATTAGAAATAATACTGTGGCTGCATCTGCTGACACTGTCAGTGCAATCGTGCCAATGGTACGTCATAGCGCCGGGGTGGGGGCACTGAGCGGCACACCCGTGTCAGCACTAAGGCAACAGGACTGGCACTGCAAGCAGCGCCAGTCCCGTTGTGCCCACGCCGCACCTCCCTTACACTGGCTGAAGTCGGCTGGCACAGGGGAGGCACCATTTCAGTGCAAGGGAGGGAGTGGGAGGGGGGAGGGCATAACTGGACAGGCTGTGGGTGTGATGTGGGCAGGCTGGTAGGCGTGCCAGCCTGGGAGGGGGGGCAGGCTTGGGATTCGCCCATAAGGCTGAATCCTAAGCCCATTTGGGAGGCTGCGCGGCCCCGATTTGGGCCATGCGGTCATCTTGGATCTGCGACTGCTGTTTAGCAGGCGCAAATCTGAGGAGCGCTTAAGGGAAGCTGGCGCCTCCCCTACGGTAAGTGCACATACGTGCCCTTGCTGCGGGGAGGTTCCAGCCTCCACCATACTGTTCTAGGATTTGGCGCGGGCCCGTCAGCCTCTCCATTCCAGCACAGCATAAGATTGCGCTCTGTATCACCTGTGTCACTACCTAGTACACTTTAAAAGCATTGCTAATTGCTAAAAATTACTAAAAATGAGAACTTGGAATGAGAATAAAAGCATAGAACATCGTTTTCTGCCTTTCAAATCAAGAAACACATTTTTTAAATAATCAAATCCCACTGAATTCAGAAGCACTTACTTCTAAGTAAGCATGTAACGGTGGTGCTGTAAAAAGTGCATCCATACTATCCACTGTTTTGCTGAGGGGAGGCCCTTTGATTTCCCATGCATCTGTGCCAATGAGCCACAATTCTGTCAGTCCCACCACTTTCACCCGTGCATCCTCTTTAACCCTATAATACTTTCCTTTCAATACAGTTCAACATCTCATGCCCATGCCCAGCTCATTCCTGTGTGGCACATAATCCAGCACACAAGCCCAGCACAGGGGACTCTCAGCTGTGCCTTTTAAGGGTCTATTGCACAGCCATCTTTATGTGCGGTGGCCACAGGAAAAACCTGTCTGGTGTGGTTCTTGCAGGCGCCCATCACTATGACTCAAATTCCAGCTTTCACTATGCATTGGGAAGCTTCATTTTCTGCAATATTTATTTATGTAAAAGATGTATATACCATCTTTCCCAAGTTCAAGGCAGTGAACAATTAAAAAAACAAAAATACAATAAGACATAAATAAAAATGTATGAATAGAAGAGGGAGAAAATAGAGGAGATAACCAAATTAAAAAAAGACACTGCTTTTTGCAGTTCTCATTTTTGAAAAAAAATATGTGAAAAAGAAAACAATTTTATTTGTTTTTTATTTCTCATTTAATGAGTGTGTGGGTAATGACTATGGCTGCATCTGCTGAGCATATACCACCTATATCACCTACCTATAAAGCTATTATAATTTATGATTATAATGTAAATTTTGAATAAAAACACATAATGCCGCTTTCTGCATTTTTGGAAAGCACCAAACACCCCCACCCCAAGTCTTCTCCCGTCCCTATATATGGATACCAAATTTCTGCTGAAAGCCAGGTGCACATAACTAGCTCACCTTGGGCTGGAGGCCACCATATGCAGATGTTTCAGATGCTTTATCCCTGCCCACCATTTACCTCCAAATGGTTGCATAAGCTTGGTCTGTCACAATGACCAAGCAGTACAAATGTCTGGCATGTGTAAACTCAGGGTGTAAGAAGACCATGAAGAGGTGTGTTTTCAACAAGTGGATGATTGATTGGTGACTTTCTTTGGATCCCCTTGTTTAACCTCCTTATCTTTCTGGCGGCCTGATTTATCTTTCTAATTGGACATGGTATTGCAACATGGTATTTATGTATTTTGATTATACATACCGTAAGTGACAAAGATACAAAGATACCTTTGCATGCTGTATCTTGTACAGTATTCGGGATGCAGTGTCAGTTCTATACCTGTTAAAAACCAGAGGCCTAACTCATTTGCTCATATTTACTCTGGGGCCTGTAAATCCTACTAGCATACTACTGGCTGCCATGTCCCAGAGCTCTCAATGTCCCTGGTTAGTAGGGTGCTATGCCTACTCTCCTGGTGCCGGTTTGATCTTCTTGCCTGTGCATAGAAAATCTTGGCAGAAATCAAAGAACCCTGGGACACAATGAATGCTCTCTAATGAATTATTCTATTTGGAGACCCACATCTCTCTGATTAAATCCTAGAGATTCCTACAAAAGAGAACCCTCTCCCACCCCTTGCTGTCCATTCCACAGAATAGCCTATAAACAAATAGGTTGTTTGTTGTTTTCTATGCGGCTCCAGCAAAACCCATAAAGTTTTGCAAGATCTGGACATGCCACATAGGTACATAGAAATAAGTCTGCACTTGCCTCCTCAAGTGCAATCTACAATCTAACCTCAATGTTTTTCTTATGTGATTAGCTTGCAACCCCCGCATAACCTCCCACCTCCAAGTTCAGGAAAAGCGCCCTGAGCTGGAGTGATTTGACCTGGGCATCACCTGATGCCAATGCCGCCACGACACTCGGGATAAAAAAAAAGTCTCTTCCTATGCTCCTTGTGCAGTTTTTACAAATTGTGCTCCTTTTGTCCACAGGGTCCCTGTAAATAAAACTGGAAGTCCCACACTTTCAGGTTTGAGAAAACCATGCAAGAAGCACAATGAGGAAGTGGATGATCCACTTCTCACTCAAGTGAGTGGGAAGCAGATCAACACGGGTTCATATCCAGGGCAGGCTAGAGGGAGAAGGTGGGGACAGACTCAGCATGGAGGGCATCCCAAATCAGTCACCCCCGGGTAGCTTTGTAGTTGGGCTGACAATGCCTCTTTTCTCACTTGTACATCATTTTCTGGAGGTTGTTTTGTCCGCCTATTGAACAAAGGAAATCATGCCTGCTTTCTTCCAAAACATCTTCTCAGGTGCTCTGGACTCCCTGTCCCTGTTCAGCAATGGCCACCTCTCTTACCATGGTGTTTCAGGCATCGGAACAGATTCTGAAATTGCTCTTAATCCCCCATCAGAACCCATATTTATGGACCTCAGCACCCCTTTCTTTAAAAGGAGAGGCAAAAAGTACTTTCTGGGAGGGATATAAGATCTGCTGATAATACATTAAGCATTTATTATTATTTTATTCTCTCTCACATGCAACAGCTCTAAGCACCCCCACGAGTCCATTAAAACGTTTAAGACCCAAGTGCCTTGCTCTGCCTTGTTCCTTGGCATTAGTTTATCCACCACCCAAGCCAAGGCTGAAATTTACACTCTCAGCTAATCCACCCAACCAGTGAAATTAATTATAGTCTCGCACATTAAAAATTAACATAACCTTTCTGGATATATATACTTATAAGCAGAGGAACATGCTGGATTCCCTCAGCTACTGTAATTGGAGATGCTTCTTTCCCCCTCTCCCCTTCTAAAGCATTCCCCTTTGCCCCCCCCCCCCAAATCTTATTTTTTTTTTAGATGTGGACATTTGAACTCATTAATCATAGATCCTTAGAAACTGGTAAAGTTTAAGAGCCTGTAATTGCATTCTATCCTGAAACTGTCTGTCTAAGGGAGTGAAGTGGAGGCGTGTCTTATTTATCATGAATATTCAAATACGCAGATTAAGGGGTGCAATTCGGAGATTTAATCAGCTGCCTGGGTAGAGGACCACCTGTCAAGCTGGGGGTTTCTTCAGGTTACGTAATATTGCATGTTTCTGAAGTCTGTGTGACTGAGGTCTTTTTTCACACCTTTTGGTGAAACACTGCACATATTAACTGCACATGGGAAATTGTGCACAGTGAGCTGCCCTGTGATCCCAATTTGCAAATATTTGACGTTTTTGAAAACTTTAGTTCAGTTGAAACATCAACAATCTATGACAGTGCCTCCTAGTGACCAAGCTAAATAATAATTTCTTCACAGTCTTCCAAGCCTTCTTCATACTGGTAAGATTAGCAATAATGTCCCAGCATGGATACTATTCATATGTAAAGTCTCTTTTAAAAAGTGTGGTTTAACTACTGTAATTTGGGCTCTACTAGAAATCGCAAGTGGGGAGGTGTGAAATAGACTCCTTCATATCAAAAGGGGAACATTTTAAAGGGATTTGAATGTGCACTGGCTGAAAGTATTGCAGATGTGGAGATGAAAGTGTGAAATATTGTCTACGGTTGGAAATATGAAAACCTTGCAGACATTTGGGCCTTTGGCAGCAAGGCAGGATCTACAGCAACATTTCTTTCAATTGTTCATACCCTCAACTCCACCTTCTCTCTCCTCTGCACCTCTTTGCTACATTTCCGTTTCTTTCATTCCACTGTACCTATCAGTTTCCCTCAGGGTTGCATTTATTTATCTCTCCCTTTTTCTTTCTGTGAGTATATATGATGACTAGTTGGAGGTAGAAGTTTCTTTACATCCTGCCTTTGTATCAGAGACATGAACCATCTTTGCATAAAAGGCAGGAACCTTACAATTACCTTGCAGATTCCGGAGTGAAAGACAATGACTTGTTTTTGCTCATACAAAGCAGACTATATACAGTACAGCAGTGTTTGAGAAACACTGCTATACTGTATATAGTTTCTGCTCAGTTCGAGAGTGGATCGGTTGATGGGTTGTGACCAGTGGTGTTATCTACTCTCCAGTAGACGGAACGCTGGGCGGGACTTACACGTGATCGGCAGCCCGTCCACTCATTTCCGCTTTCTTCTCACTCGCCGTGCGGCTTTCCCTGGCCTCGGAGGGGGCGCCTGCTCGCCGGGGGGGATGGGTGGGGGGTGCGCCGGGTGCCTGGGCAAGCAGGTGCCCCCTCTGAGGCCAGAGAAAGCTGCATGGCGAGCGGGATGAAAGCAGAAGTGAGTGGACGGGCTGCCGATCACACGTAAGTCCCGCCCAGCGTTCCATCTACTGGAGAGTAGATGACACCACTGGTTGTGACGTGATGTCAGGTGGGTTGTGGGAAGCTGGGAGCAGCCATCTTAGAAGCTACAGACCTTACTCTTGCTATATTTCTTTTCTGAGTGTTAGAAATTTGAATTTTCAAGGGAGGTTTTTTTTAAAAAAATTTGTTTTTAGTTCAGTGCTTTTACATAATATTTTGTTTTCTTCTGTCAGGGATGTTTCATAGTTGTGCAAGTGTTGCAGTTCAAGAATGTCAGTTTGCATTCCAGGAGTGTCATTTTATTACGCCACAATGATGGCACTTCCTGCTTGATGATGTGACTTCTGGCCATGACATTACTTCCATGACATTACTTCCATGACATTACTTGTGGCACTACTGCTCCTTTGGGGCCCAGCACTATAGGATTGGGCTGCCCATGACTCTGAAAATGCATTTTTAAACACCTGAGCTTAGGAGGCTTATGAACTATTTTCTATGGACATGTGGGTAGTGAATTGAGGTTTTCCACAAATTTGGCCTATGGTCTCTTAGGATACCAACTGCAGGGGACCCATGTTACTTTTGAACTCTCTTAGGCAGTTCCTGTTACTGACTCTTCCTTCCTCTGATGAAGCACTGTAGGATCTCATAAGCCACAGTGTCCCTGTATAACTGTTTCCCAGTGTAACTATTGTTGCTCCCATAAGGATACTGATCCTTGAAAAAAAAAAGTAGCCCCCAAGCAAAGCTCACCTTCCTTTTTTCACAGTGGAGGCTATTGTCTTCACTGTCCATCATTAACTCATCTTTGTCCTTTAGTAAGATTAATAGAAACCAATAACTGAAAAGGTAGATTTGGTACCCTCCATTCAGATGTGCTCAATTGAAAACAAGGAAATTCAAAATAGCAGGAAGAAGCTGCTACTCAGGTCTCTCACCAGAGCAGAAATGAGCCAGAACAAACACCCAGTCAATAATTTTTGTTGTCCACCAACATAAAAAAGTGAATAAAAATCATAAGACTGTTTCGTAAAATATGACCTTTTGAAGAAAAAAAAAAGCTCTGCAACCAGATATTTTTCTCAGATGAAAGTCTTTTGTGCTCAACATAATGAAGCCAGAATAATTTCAGAAAGCAAAATAAAATAAAAATGGCTAAATGTGTCTTGGGCAAAATGTACCTCTTCGAATGAAAGAAACAGGCAGAGATCATTTGAAAGTAGCCCCAGATCCCTTTAGGGTAGGATCTTATCTACAGAGATTTAAGGGCAACCCCCCCCTTTAAGCCTCACCTGCAATCCTGCAAAGAACACACTGTAGGGACCAGGCGCAAAACAGTGTCCTTTCTGACTCTCTCCCCCTCCCTTGACTTCCTTATACCAGCAGGAGCCTGCCAACCCCTTGGGCCTCCTTATCACCTCTGCCTTCATTTCTTCCTCTTAAAAACAAAGCCCACCATCTTTCCTTAGGCAAGCCCTTTCTTCCTCACCCGCCCCTGGGCTCCATCTCCCCCTGCCTGTACGGCTGTGCCAGAGAGAGCTTGCTCACTCCCATTGTGCTATCTTTGGGTCCTAAATTAAAATTTATGACATCTTGAAATGAGCAGTGAGGGTAATTTTGCTTCTGAGTGAAGATGCTAATGAGTCTCCTTAATGGCGTGAATAAGGAGTTGACGGGTCGTGTGTCACTTTGCGCAGCCCGCGCCGGTGGTGTAATGGCCACAGTAAGTGTCTGTAATTATACCCTGTCTTGCTGTATTTTGGCAGCCGTTGTGGGAGAACAGGCGGCTCAGTCACATACACGGGAGGAGGGGGAAAGAGGGGGAACTCATTCCTTGTGCTACTGTCTGCATCTCCAAGGCCAGCCCTTGCTCCTTCCTTACCCCCATAAGCAGAAAGCCTTCTGGACTTGGCCCACAAAATGAGTCAGCCTTGGAAATCTCCCCTGGTTTTTCATCCGCTTCTGCTCCTGGCTGCACATCAGATGATGGGATTCCTTATGAAAAGTGCCATAACATCTGCTGACCCCTTCCTTCCTCTCTACACCTCATGAGAATAGCTGGGCTCATCATACCAAAGACCCAAAGTCACAGATCAGATGAGCTGTAAGGTCACCCCGTGCACAAATGGACACAGTCCCTGGCCTCGATAATAGACGAATACAAGCTGACCATTTGCCACTTCTGCTTTTTGCATATAATACAGTAAAGTTCGACGTCATTTTCACAAGCAGGACTTTAATCAGTTTTTACTATTTCAAATGGAAACGCTACACTGAGGGCGACGTACATACAGCTTTGAAACGGCTGCTTCCTGTCTTGTGCTTACAACTTTCTCATGTGACACTTTCCAGGCTGACAGACATTCTTGTCACTCATGAAAACAGTTTTATCTATTCCTTCTTCTGTAAAGGCAGGCACAGAACTGTTCCTTCCGCCTTCCTACAATGGATAGGACTTTGTTCAGCTTGATCAGATTTCCCAACTAACCCTGACTCATTCTTTTGGGAGATATTTCTTCTATCACTACAACAAACTGGCAGAGAGACGCTTTTCTGTGGGCTAGGTCAAATGCGATAGTAGTCTCAAGGAGGCTTATATTGCCTTATGTGGCCATTTCTCTGTTTATTTATATACAAATATATATTTATTGTTTGTCTGAAGGGTTTTAGCATACATGCTACTACTTCCTCTGTTTCCTGGGGTGCTCCCTCACATGAAAGCTAAAGCATTTGAGGGGACTAAAGAGGCACTGAAGGCCACTTAACTGAGGGAAAGGAATACATTATGAACATTTTAAAACAAATATTTGAATGCCTTTCTACAGCAACAAAAAGCTAACAAAGCAGCTATACAGACTATATTGCTGCACAGAAATGAATAAGATAATATAAGATGCCTTCTTTGGTATCTGTCCTCCAGAATTGTCAGAATGACCAGATTCATGACTCCTCTACTTTTAACAGTAGTGTAACTGAAAATAGGAACAGACTTACGGCAGTTAGAACATACATTCTGAAAGAACCCTATGCCACGTTCTGTACCAGGCAAGTTTCAGTAAACTTGGAGATCAGCTCTTATCATATACTACTAATATACTATAGGAAAAGGAGAGAAGGAATTTAAAGTGCTATATTATTCATATTTACTTCAAAGTAAGTCCTGCTGTATTCAATGGGCCTTACACCCAAGTAAATCTGCATAAGATTGCAGCCTAAGGGCACAATACTAACCAACTTTCCAGCACTGACATGGCTGTGCCAATAGGTCATGTTCTGCATTATGCAGTGGAGTAGTAGTCAATAGTAGTAAGGGAATGTTTGTTCCCTTACTTTGGAGCTGCATTGCTAGATAGTGCTAGTATAGATAGTTGGTTAGATTTGCATCCTAAGTTTATTGGAAAATTGGATTGAGGGACTATTCCTCAGAACACACAGTCTCTAAAAACCCTCTGCTAAAGTTACTAACTAAAAGTACCGCAAAGTGATAGGCTTGTAAGTTCAAACCCACTCAGAAACATGATTATAAAAAAGAAAAACCATGCTAACTAAACAAGTGAAATTTATCGAACACATTTTACCCTGGACTGTAGTTGATTTGTATGGTTCCTAACTGTAAGTTTGCAGGGCTTGGTTACAACACCCAAAAATTAAAGGTTACACTGCCCAGACCTTTGAAAGAAAAGAGATGATTCTTTGAAGCATTTTGGCTAGAACAACCACAACCTCAGTTGAAAAATACAGTAAAAAAAATCCAGGTCAAAATCACATTAACTACTTTTAAGTTCTGAGATCTGGCCATCTTAGTGCAAGCATACCCAGAAATCTATGATGCTGTCATCATTGTTCCACATTCCGTGAGTCCCATAAAACATGTATATTTACATATTGCCAACTCAAAGCACTTCCTTTCTGTTCAGTGTCAAACTTAATTACCATAGCTGTTCCCATTGGGAGGGCAGGGTTGAAGATCAAAAAGATAGTATAGTAGTTATGTTTGTTGAGCTAAGAGGAAAAGGAACATAGACACAAGATAGCACTACTGTGATTTAATGGCCCATCCAGCAACTCACAGTGCATGAAGACAGGTGAATTTTTTTTCATATTTCCCTTATTATGCAGGAAACGAAACATCATAAGGATGGGACGATCTGACAGGTGCTAAAGGATGGAATTTCCTTGCCCCTTTGTAGTTTAATGTGTAAAGTGCAGGGAAGGGGGCACTTTTAGGCATGCTAACTAGAAACCCACAAGAGCCAATACTATAATCTTGCAATATATTCTTTTAAATATAGCAGAATTATAAACCTTCATTTGTAGCAGGAGAAATATTTTTTGCCAATTTAGGATCTGCCAAGAATCCTAACTTTTCAGGGAGAAACCCTAAAGTCAGGGCTGGCTCCAGGAGCAGGGGTCCAATGTGGGGCATTCCCATGGAGCCCCCACCCTCCCCACAGGGGGCCCCCCCCTAAGCAAGAAGAGCAATGTGTGGCTTCTGGAATAGTTGGTGGTGACATGACAGCATCATCACCAACTGCTTCCAGGAGACCCCTTTTGGGCGATTCAGAGGCAGGGGCAGTTGGGAGGGCCCAAGGTAAATCTGCTCTGCTTGCCCCACTAATCTATAGCCCATAGAGATCCTGGCTGCAGCAGCAGGCAATATGCTCACTGCACTGGTGCGGGGGCCCACAAAGCACGGGGCCCAATGTGACAACATTGGTCACATTGGCTTAAAGCCAGCCAGGCCCACAGTGTAGACTTAACTTGGGGGAGGGCTCTTATGCCTTCCTGTCACCTTGTCCTGGTCTCCCAGAAATAGGGGAACTATTGCACCATCACCCTGTACTTAGTAGCAGCCCCTAACCTGTAAAAAGCAACAGCCCCTTGTTTACCCTGGCAGCCATTTCTCACATGGGGCAAGCTTCTCCACCAAGCCTCTCCACCTACCACTACTACTAGAGGTGTAGTAGTAGTACTAAAGGTGTAGTACTAGAGGTGTAGTACTAGAGGTGGGGAGGTCTGTTCCCTTCTAGATTAAGCACATGCAGGAGGACTGGAACGCACTCCTGTAGGGATAGGTAACATAAATTGGCCCCTCATATCACATGGCTGGGACTAAGCACTAAATTAGCACATCCTCCAACCTTTGTTCCTTCTCATCCCCATCCACAAAAACAATCTGTTTACACATGCTCTGTCCTAAGTCATCCCCAACCTTTCCGATGCTTCATTCCTTGGCAGACCCAAGAGAATTGCCCCCTGGTGATACCCATCAGCACAAACAAGAAGGTGGTGCCTCCCTTAATTTATGCACCACCTTCCCTGGGCACCGACAAGCACTGTTCACATCAACAATGTGCGTCACTCCAGTTGTCTCGGCACTTTGCCAACCAAGCCTCTCAGAGGGGCAAAATTTGGGCACCCCTCCCTCTGCTCCCAGTTCTGCAAATCAAGATCCGATCAGGACAGTTACAAAAAAGGAAGCCTTCTTTCTACTAATTCCATCTGTCCTGGGAAAACACAGATGCCAATGGAACTGTGCCGAGAAGATTGGGCACATCAGAGAGCAAGGCTTCCTGCCGGATCAGTAAAAGTGTCTGTTACCGAGATACAAGCAGCAGTGTTTTAGAGGACAATATCAATAAACTCTGGAGGGCTGTTCACACACTCAAACCGGAGGTTGGCAAGCAGATTGCTTCCCCGCATCAGGGAGATCACGGCCATTGAAATATTGAAGTACTCGCATATAAACTGCTCTTTCAAGTATTTTTGACAAGGGTACTAATTAAATCTTAATTGACACCGCACTAATTAGCTTCTTAATTACATGGAACCACATAATTAGCAGCACACTCTGTGCTAATTGTTAATTAGGAAAACCAGGCCTCCCCCCTCCCACTCCCCCGTTGTCTCTTTTAACTAAAGAGGCTCTTGTATAAGAGAGGCTGTGGGAACAATGGGGCTGGTAATCCCTCTACAGAAAGGACCTGCTGCTGTGGCCGCTAACACAGCCGGGCTGCACGAGCCAAGCTGTTCTCTGAGCAGGCTGAAAGTTTGGAGGAGGGGCTCAGAGGATCCCCCACTTCTGCAAAGCCCACTGGCACCCTCCCAGGGAAGGTGCTTAGACCACTAGTAACACTTGCTAGCTGCTAATTCGTTATTAATGGATTATTATTCAGCAACATAGCGCAGGTTCACCATCTGGAAAGCTGGTCAATTAACCACTCATGCGCTGGCTCTGCAAGCCAGCCCCATGTGTTTAGCCCTTCTGAATCTTTCCTGCATCACTGTTCTCAACCTCAGATATTTTTAACCGTCAGCATGCCAGATATTTCATTTTCATTCCTGATTTGGAGATTCATCCTTTCACAGTCATCAAAACCTAGCATTAAGAAACATGATTGTGTATTCATGGTTTGAATAATCAGTGCAATCTGTGTGCATATGTGGGTATTTAATGCCAGTCAATTTCTTCTGTACTGTGGAGATTTTGCACGTTAAGTCTTTTTTTCATGCCAAGTCCCTTTGATAGCAATTCATTGCAATTTGGATCCTGTTCAGATGCCAGAAGAGTATTTTAAAAATATGTTCTTGTGTCAAAGTACAGCAGGATTGAGGGGAGAGCAAAAATGGCACCTGCAAAAATCCCCTCTAATAAACAGTATAGTTATTTTGTTTTAGTATAAAACGAATGTTAGTAATAACAATAGAAATATATAGATATAGAAGACAAATAATATTTCTATTTCCATTTCAAAGACTACAGCAGCAGAACAAATTAGTAGATTCCAAAAATAAAAGGATCAATGTCATTAAAGAAAATGTTTATAGAGCAAGACACGTATGGTATTTTCAATAAGTCCACTTATCCGTATATTTGCATGCTTTTCTTCAGTTTCCGATTTGAAGAATGCTGATTTCACATTCACACATTCCCTCTCCATTACTTTGGCTTAAAGCAGAAACTGTGGCACATTTTAACAAAACTGGTTTCACAGTCCTGAGCTATTAGCCAGTACAAACTAGCGAATGGAGCAATCTTTTTTTTAAATATGTGAAATAAACTATGACCTCACTTGATCCTGACTATGGAGGATACGTACCCTAAGCGTCCCTGAACAGCTGTGCAAAGCGTTTGTTGGCGTTGTCATCTAGGTGTGAATTGCTGAGAATATATTCTACTGTGGAGTTTGGGCATGCGTGTTAAAACACACAGAATTCTGTGTGGCTTGGGCTACATGTGTACACTTGTTAGATTTTGTTAGCATCTTATTGTTGCTGTAAATTTTGTTTTGTGGGTGAAAGAGTTCCCCAACTACAATGCATCCCCTGGTTCGGAGGGCTCCGTAGGAACTCCAGAACAGAGCATACCAGCTCCCAATGATAGAATGAATTTTTTTTAAGGGGACCCACTTTGATCAGGGCTAATTTCCTAAGCTGTTAAGTAACATAGCTTCTTGTATAATATTCTAACTAGCTTTTATTCAGCTTTGTGATACACCACCAGATCTTGAAGTATTCTTTTACAGTTCTAGAGGGGGAGCCATGTCGATCTGTTGTAGAAAAAAATACAGTCCCATGGCATCTTATTGTGGACTTTGTCAGATGCATGAAGTTGGTTTGCAAGTATATACACACAAATACAGCAGGGGGGGAAATTTATATACAGTAAGAACGAAAGCTCACAAAATGCAAGAATTAGCAGTAGTGGTATAGCTAATGAAAGTGTAGCCGGGTGCACCCCTTAAAGCTTGTTGCCTGGTGCAGTTGCACCCCCTGAACTTCTTTAGCTATGTCCCTGGTTAGCAGGAGCTGTGTCACACTATATAAGATAAGAGCAGCATCTCCTATTCATAGCAGAAGTCACTGGTGATAGTACTATTTGTCCTGCTGTGCTAACACCAAACAAAAAACAGTTTTGGAACAGTTACTCTAGAGCTTCCACCAAAGGCAAAACCTAAACTGGAGTGCTATCTAGTCTGACCATGCCACGTTCAGAAGAACACTGACAAATCAAAAATAACTTTTTGGGCAACAGCCTATTGATAATGCGAGGCATCAGATCTACATACGTTTAGGGTTGGAAAGGAGACCAAGTGGAACAGTTTTAAATACCTTTCCACATCTTCTGTAAATATCATGGAAAACATTTGTTCTTCCATGAAGTTCACACAGGAATGTATTTAAGGGTGCTTCCACATGGAAAATTTTTGTGAGGGGCAATGCCCATATCATTGCTTTGAACACTTGCAATCCCTACAGCAACTGAAAAAAAACAAACACCCCTTAATACCTTTCAGTGCAAGTGGCACAGATGAATTGGCAATTGTAGCAATAAGCCTCACGTTACTTCATCGCTGAAGTTTCCTTCCTGGAATTAAAGGAAGAGGAAGCCTTAAAAGATTATCTGTTGAGTCCAAATGTGTTTTGAGTTGGATGACTCTGACAGAGCCCACTGAACCAATTTCATCAAGAAGGCTGAACCAATTCTGGGTGCTGGAATGTACTATATCACCATGCAGAATTGGTTCAGATGTCTTGATGAAACTGGTTCAGAGGCCCCTGAAGAAGAGTCATCCAACTCAACACATATTGAGACGTCCTAAATTGCTTGAAGTGTACCTTTTGAGGCTGCTTCTTCTTTTTATCCCTTTCCTGGTTGCTTCCCCTTCTTTTTCCCCTTGAGGTATTCTCCTTTCCACCATTCTTCCTTTACCGTCAGAATCACTGCTATTAGAAGGATGCCACCTAAGACACATTTAGGGGACATGATCCAGCAAAGATAATCACTTTTAAGTACCACAGAGCTCAATAGGAGAGATTTAAATATGTGTATCACTCCCCCCCCCCCGTTGAAATCAATGGGGCTCACAGTCCTTAACTTTGGCTGAATCCTGCATAGACTATATATTAGGATAATTCTTGGACTATATTAGAACGGTTGGCCAATAGCAGAACCAGAGAAGCTGTGGAAGTTCTGTTCACAAAAGTTTTAAAGAGAGGCAATGATATCAAATGTATCCAATAGGGCTCAAGACTTCCCTGTTTCGTCTAGCAGTTGAGGTTGATATGTCTGCCTCTTGTACCTCTGCAGCTCAACCTGCATTGTAAATAGTTTGTCCTCCCCCAATGGTTTTTTTCACCCTGTTTTTATTTGTATTGTATTTTATTATCTTTATTATCTTTATTATCTTTATTACAGTACTTCTGTATTTTTCCCCTCCAATAATTGTAAGCTGCCTTGGGCATCTGCCTTGGCAGAGGAAAGGCGGGGTAGAAATCTCTCAAATAAATAAATATGATATCAAAGGCTCTGTATTTTTGCAATTCACTGTACAACAATCACCTTGCAGCATTTTGAGCAGCATTGCACATACTTTCGATTCCATAAGCAAGCACACAGGGTGCACACAATAAAACTGTAACACAGGAAGAAATAAATCACAAGTATTGAAAGACATGTATGAGTATCCAGGAGCTGTTGATCGGTAGAGCTTCCTGCCATGTGCTCACTTTTTTAAAAATGTGCCACTGACTTAAAAGTTTACTTTAGTCCTGTTGGCAGCACAGTGCCTCTACGTGCCTACATCTATGTGCCTATGAGCCCTGCATTGCCATATAGTCCTACTGTATTGTATGCCTAAGTGTTGCTGAGCACCTTACTTCTACTTGCATTTCGGATCTACTACAGACTTGCTGCTTCTGCCTTTGAAATATCCTCATTTAGCTGCCCAGGATCCAGCTACAATAGTCTCTCTTATTACATTGCTTCAATTTCTACACACTTTTGGGCCTGCTGCATCAATCCCTGCTACCTTTTGCAAACCCCAAGGCATCGGTTTTGAAAGTCTCTTGCTTTTTCTCTGTCTGACTTGCTCTCCCCCTTTAAAAACACAGTTTTCCAGGAACTATGAAAGTGGCTGAACACCTGCCGTACAGTTCAGCTTTCACAAGAACCTGAAAGAATGCAGCTCTGGAACTGAAGTGTGGCTGGGGAAAGGTGGCTCCCCCTTTCTGAGGAATGAGGGAACGGGTGAGGTGTGGGAAGAAGAAAGAAAACATCTAGGTTTTCAAGAGGAACGCGGGGGGGGGGGGGGGAATAAGAAGCAAAGGAAATTATTCGCATTTGACAAATCTTTCTAATTAGGGGCCAATTATATCCTCAGATTCCTAATTGGGATTCTGGCAGTTTTTCAGGCTTGTAAGGTAATTACAGGCTGGTAATTCTATTAAGAGGGAAATTTGGGAGAAATACCTTATCATAACATTTAGCTTTTGCCATCTGTGCTGAGGAGCTGTGGCAGGGATGGAAACGGGGCACTTTTCCACTGGAGCAGGATCTTTCCTCAGCTGACAGGCACACCCATTGAGTAGGACTTTCAGGAGTGTGAAATGGCATCCCTCCACACCATGGAAAGACAAGATGTGTAGTCTTTCGGTCTTCTAGCCACCCTGGGCCGCAGGGTTCATGAATCATAACACTGAGCTTCCTTCATCTTCTTATTGGACAGGCAGGATAAATCTTCTCCGCCTGGCGCATCAGCATCTAAATTAGTGCAGATTAAAAAAAAAAATCCAAGCCAAAAGCTTTCCTAAAGAGCTTCATACAAGAGTGAAGATGAGTTTACATTGCAATTCCTTTGCCCAGAAATCGACACAGAAATATTTCTTAGGCACCCATCATTAACATTGCACCCCGTGTAGTGAAGGCAAAGTACGACCTACAGGCTATATAATCTGGGGCTATACCTCTCTTTCACCATGGGGAGGCAGCTTGATACAAACATTAAGTTCAGGGGAAAAAATTCAGAAACGTTCTAACCTTGTTGGTTGAAAAACTTCATTTTAAAAAATTGTAAGTTACTCAAAGGGAATACACTCGGAACCTTTTTATTGCAGCCTCAATGGTCAGATTTTTCACTGTGCAAAATTTGTAAGGAAGATAGACGTGTGGCTGATGAGCAATTGTGTTTCTCAGCCCAAGCCCATCTATGTCTATTTGAAAATCAGTCCTAATCAATTCAAAGGAACTTAGGGCCCAATCCTATCCAACTTTCCAGCGTCAGTGTAGCCGCAATGCTTCCTTCAAGGGTAAGGGAAAAAAATGTTCCTCTACCTGTAGGAGGTCTCCCTGATTGCACACTCACAGCAGGATGCAGTGCACACCCTGTTGGCACAGCTCCATCAGCACTGGAAAGTTGGATAGGATTGGGCTCTCATGTGTCTGTGTATAGGATTGCAGCCTCAGAGTCAAATCCTATCTAGCATTCCAGCACTGATACAGCCACAATGCAGACCCAAAGTAAGGGTCACTGTGACTGTCCTCCCACCATAGGGAGGAGTAGCACATGACAGCTGCATTGGTGTTGGAAAGCTGGATAGGATCAGGCCCTCAGTTTCCCAGCTGTAAAATGGGAGTGATAGTACAGTACCACCCAACCTCATACAAACCAAGTTGTTTCATGGCCTACATTTACCATACACAATTACAGAACTGTGTGTCTTTATCAGTTCCAGTCTGCAGCATTTGAAAAGACATCAAAGGATTAGGTGGAAGGATTTGGAGGAAAAGAGATATTCAGGTACAGAGAGGTAGCAAAGTACACTTTGCCTAGGGATTTTACTGATGCTGGGATTGGGCACTTGGCTACGTGGTACATACATGCCCCATATGTGTACAAATGTTGGTATCAAGGAAATCTCAGTTTGCTTCCCTTAAAAAAAAAAACACCTAACAGCAAATATTCTATATTGAGAGGAGTGGTATTGCTCAACCAGCAGAAATGTTTAGAGAATCAAACTTTGTCTCACAGTACTCTGTATTGTCCCTAGGTGATAACTTAGAAATCAAAGTTAAAAAAACAAAACCCAAACCCCTTTTGCTTTCTGACAGTCAGAATGTTCTGTCGTCATTTCCAGCATTTCTTTGCTGTCATGTCAGTTATAAATCTTTCTTTCACTTACTAAATGAAAATTGAGATGTTCACATTTTCTGCATCTGGAGTTTTAACACTTGTAATCCTTACAGAAGATAACAATGAAGCCTTTGCATGAACATGCAGGATGATCCTGAGATGCCGGCAACAGTGACATTCTGAAGTCCACTGAGGACTGCTATAGAATGACAGCCCAACCCAGAACTGCCTGATCGCCTGCAGCCAAAAAGCTACAGCTGCATCCAGGGGCAGCCGGGCAGCCACTGGAGCAGTGATGTCATGCAGGGGGAACGCAGGGGAACTCAGTTCCACTAGTTAAAATTAGGGCTGACTCCGCCCACTTCACTCTCCCTCCTCCCCCCTCCCAATTCCTCTGCAAAGAGCTTTTCTTCTTGGTTGGCCGGTACTCAGAGGGTTAAAGGGAGCGACTCCGGATTCCTAGGGGGGCAAAGGGGTCTCCCTGGGAGAAGGGGACATTCCCCCGGGAAAGCCCCGCCTTCCACAATGGGGCTCCTCAGCTTACGGCCGGCTATTTTGCCGGCAGTGAATCAAGCAGCCCCGTGTCAGGTTGCCTGGGCTTCCACCGACGTAAGATCTGGCAGTGGAAGCCACCACCAGGTCCCACTCCCTCACAAGGCCACCCCGTTCCTTCCCCTGCCCAGGAACATACTCACTTCCCACCTAGAATCCCTGCAATGCCAGTGAGAGGTAACCTTACCTCTCGCCGATGTTGCGTTGCCGCCTCTGGGCAGCAAGGGGCTGGTGGTGCCGCAGCACGGGTAGGAAGCCCACGCCGCACATGTCTTACGACATGTTTACGACACAAGCGTGAGCCCTAAATCTGGACTGAGCCCTAAATCTCCTCTAGAAAGCTGAACCTTGTGATTTCCAAGTTTGGAAGTGTCTTGAGAAGACAAAGGATAGCCCTCACGGTTTAATTTAGAGTAGAGTAGGGCTGGCTATTTTAAGTAGCAAAAGCTTAGGATCCCGAATTATGGCTTGAAACCATACTATTCTCAATCTAGAACTTTAAAAACAGTTTTTGATCTTTGTGCCACGAAACATACCTACGGAGAGGCCTATAAAGCCATCAAGCTATGAGAGTGATGTTAGGTCCCCCAAAGGCTCATTAAGAACAAAAAGATGCTTTTGGCTCCGGCAGTAGAAGTCCACACTGAAAACCCTGCCAAAGAAAAGCCAAGTACAGCTCGCAGCCAGCAACTGGATGATGCAGGGGGAAAATGCTTCCAGTCTCATGAGGTCAGTTACACTTAAATTAGGGAGGTCACTCCTAAAAATCCTCCCTCTAAAAGCCATTGATTTGAGGATAGAATGAGGGGCATCCAGGATGAACATACAAGGAGCTCAAACAGATGGTGGCAGAAACTCCACCCGATGCCCCCCTAATTATAATTCAAGTCAATTATTTCTCTCAGCTGCATTGGGGGACTAATTCCCTCCCAAAGTCTCCCAGTAAACATTTTCCCAGTGCTATCAAATTTGCTACACAAAGGCAAGACGGGGCTGCGGCTTATCTCAGCTGAGTATTATTCCTCTATCTTTCACTATGTAAACCTACTCGCCTGCCGATAAGAGGCCTTGCACAAAGGATCAAAGAAAGCAAGGCTCTTATAGAGGGGAGGGGTTTTTCCCTGTGTTATTATAAATTTGCAGACATAGAAAGAGCTGCTTTCCATCCCAATAACCCAGATTAAAATAATTACCACAGGCAGGTTTCATTAGCAAAAACCCAATCCCCCATGCCAGCACTGGGGAGAGGAACCCCCAGGCTCGCTGCCTGGCTTAGAAGGGTTATCTTGCACAGAGCCCTGAGCGGAGAGTCTAAAAACCGGCATCGTTCTTTCCATTTTTTGTCCTTTCTTAGGGGTCTCAGTAGTCACCTGTTCAGAGGTTGGTGAAAGAAGACCCCACCTAGAGCCTGCAGTGGGATAGAAATACAATCAGTTGTCTCTCCTGGTCCATCTGGCCTGCCAAAGTGATTGCAGCTTCTCCCGGATGGCCATCATTGTGACGCCAGAGCCTGCTGCTTTCCTAACAATGCAGCAATAAGTTGGGTTATTTCTCATTCATTTTTCAATAGCAAAGTGAATCAGAAAGGAAAAAAAAAAGCCTGCTTACAACTTTGACACCAGCAAAACAACTACACAGCCCTTGCCCTTTCTAGCATCCCATCTTCCACATTTTCAACGTTATTAATTTTTGACCCATGGTTTGGGAACCACTGTGGTAAAGGGCTTCCAACATTATTTTGATGGCATGCGGTATGTGCAGATCTACATGTGTGTTTCATATATTCCAGGCACACGGTTCTCATAATGAAAATTAATAATTTCAAAAATCCTTTGCAAGTAAGTTTCCCTGAGGGATGAAACTGAGCAGAACGGAAGCTGCTTGAAATCAAGTCTAGCAAATTTCATCACTCCATTGACAAGTGCGCTATTAGAGGAACCAGCTGCAATTATGATGGAGGAAAAGAGAGCAAACAGGATTTTCCCCTTTCCATGAGGCGCCCTTTCCCTTCTCATTATGACTGCAAAGGTATCAAACCACTGGGGCTGGATCACGGCTCAGGCCATGGAAGCAATAAATTACTCCTCAGCAAGCATGGTCCATATATAACAATAGCAGATATGGATTTTTCTGCCACTTCAGCTACTTCTTTGATGCAAGTCATATAGGCTAGTGAAGCATTTGGGTTCACTACCCTGTATGACTCCACTGCCCAGAGTCCTGGAGCCCCCAAAGGTAAGGCCGACCTTGCAAGGCCAGCACAGGGACTCTAGGAGAGCAGCGGGACGTGTAACAGGCTGGGGGCAGGGTGGAACAAGGCGAGGGGGAGGCAGAGAATGGGTGGGCCTGTGGGTGGCCTGGCCCAAGGAGGGGGGGTGGAGACAGTATCCAGCCTTTCCCTGGCCTGGGCCAACCCGATTTGGTCACTCCAAGTTGCACTGCAGCTCCGAGTAGCCCCATCCAGGCCACTGCATGTTACCCAGGGAAGGGGAATAAATTCCCCTTTCCCCAGGTAGAGCAGCAGCACATCCAAGTCCTAGACTGGATAGGGGGCAGGCATGTCTGTCTGTCTATTCCAGCCCAGGGTATGGATTGCACTCCGACAGCGCCATCCTATAATGGACGTAGTGCTGATGCAACGTTATTGCGACGGCACTAAGTCATTCGCGCTGATGCGGGGCGCCAAGCAGCACCCCCGCGTCGGTGCTAACGCTCTGAAGACAACGCTATGAGTAGGGGTGGCTTCAGAGGGCCGACGGGGAGCCTTCCTTGTGGTCGGCACAAGGGAGGAACTGCTCCGTTCCAGGACAGGGATTGGGGGGGAGGGAGTTTGGGGGAGGGACATGGGCGGGCTTGGAAGGCAGCCATACGGCTGCATCCTAAGTCTGTTCGGGAGGCCCAATTCGGGCTGCAGAGTTTCCTTGGATCTGTGCCCGCTATTTAGCAGGCGCAGATCCGAGCAGCGCATAGGGGAGGCTGGAGCCTCTCCTACGGTAAGGGAGCACACGTTCCTTTGCCAAGGGGAGGCTCCAGCCTCTCCTAAGCAGCATCGGATATGGCGTTGGCCCATTAGCCTTGCCAGTCCAGCACTGCTTAGGATTGTGCCCTCAGTGCCATAAACTTTGTTCATTGGATAGCCTTGGACTTCTTTAGATTGTGAGCCTTTTGGGGCAAGGAGCCATTTAGAGATTTCATTTTCTCTATAAACCACTTCAAAAACTTTTTTGTTGAAAAAAATATAAATATTCTTAATAATTATTGCAATCGCTCCCTTTGCTTTGCAGAAGGAACGGGGGCAGGCAGATTGCAAAGTCTCCAAAACATGAGTGGCTTTATGATCTGGCTCCCCACACAGTCATTCCCTCGGCTCAGTGGCATGGCACCCCCCTTCAATTGGTGCCCAGATCTGGTGTCCATACCTGCTATACCCTAGACATACTTCGGAGAGGGAGTGCAGGGGCTTGTGGGTCTTGAGTCTTCAAGGTTCAGTCTACTACTGGGAACCCATGGGCTTCTGTTATATCTGAATCTGGTGAGCCTCTCCATAGAAAGTTGCTCTGCGCTGGCAATTTGCGTATAAGTTTGAGATCTAAACTGGGCACGAGCTGAAGCAAAAGCATAATTGCTTTGATACGTGCTGAGTTTGTGTACATCTATTTAATGCAGTAAGCCAACAAGCACTGCACATACTTTTGAAGATGACTCAATGTGCACTGGCTACTTAGAACATGCAGTGTTGATACAGTGACAGTCCTTGTCTATCTGCAGAGAAACAATCTGGTGTTTTGATTCGTTTCTTAATCAATTTTTTCCCCCTGTATGTATGTGTATGCAGATGTCTCTGGGGACCTAAGTGAGTAATGACAGCCTCTAATCCAAATAGCACCTTTCCCCTAGCTCCGGTATTTCCACCACCCAGTGGATCAATCCGGCCCACCAAGAAAATATAATGGACGCATTTAAGACCGTGTCCAAGTGATGAGACAAATGGGGAGCATGCATAAAGGAGATGGGCACCCAGTGGGGGCGAGAGAGGCAAAATATTAAAAGCATGATGGATTTCCTCTGTCTTCTCTGGAGCGAGTTAGCCGGAGGGACATGGAGAGGCACTTGAGCAAGTGCCAGAAGGAATTTCCAAACTGCTCTTTCAACATCCCCTCTGCCTTCTTGGCAAGGACATGACTCCTTCTTAAACATGAGCCAAGAGACAATGAGGTGTGGGGGGGAGGGCAGCCGGGGGGGGGGGAGCACAAAAGACCTGCTGCCCATCATAGCGTAATCGGATTCCTATTAATCTGGCATTATTATTATTGTTATTGTTATTATTATTAAACATCTCTCTTCTCCCAAATCATCTCTGAGCTGCAGCGATGTCCCCAGTAATAGCTCCATAAATTTCAGCCATAAAAAGTAATGGAGGGAGACAAATGAGATAATTAGGAATAAATCTTAGCGAGGTCTCTATTCATCAACATCCCCCGGAACTGGCCAATATTCCAAATCATTAGCAAAGCCCGTAATTAACAAAGAGCCCAGGCTTCCAACGTTAATAAAGCTTTCCCGACTCTATATTATCAGGTAGCGGCTGACAAATCGGCCCCGTTAATATTATGGCCTTTGTTAAAGATATTTCTCTCTCTCTCTCCCCCCGTTCACAGCTCTCTCACTCTCCCTTTTTTTTTAAGCTAAAAAACCCTTGTCAGGTTTTTTTCCCCTCTTCTGCTAAATTTTAATTAGATTTTGCATGTGCATCTGTAGAGGGCGAGTGTAGGGACAAAAGGACAAGGGCTTTCCTTTCATACTCAGCAATGCTGGCAAAAAGAAGGATTCTCACTGCTGGCTTTTCCTCCCCATCCCTTTCTTCTGCTTCTATTCAGAACTATAAACCTCTCCTCTGGGTGCCTTTTTGAATCAGAGCCCAGGACTCATCCCGGAGCATTCCGGAGCAGGGTTTCAAAAGAGCTCAAGATCAGTTTTTCAAGGACTCGCTTCCTATTTAGATACCAGCACTACAAAGTCATGTGCTTCAAAAGTGCTGATTGCCCAGTTGCACCCATTGTGACTTGTCCGGAAAGATTTTCAGAAAACCCCCACATTGTGGACAAATGGGAGTCAATCTGCCTGTACATATCTGCCTGTACGTATTTTTTTCCCCACAGTGGGATGTTACACAGGGCAGCCTTTACATGTCCAGCTTCTTTGAAGGAAAAAGTATAGAGATTTACAATGCCATGGTAGACTTCTGCTTATCAACCCATTTACAAAGAGTTATAGCAATCCAGCCACAAGTACCAACTGTGCTCAAAACCAGCATCCTCCCAGAGCAGCCCACCACAGTCAATGCTTTCTGTCTTCCATTTTGTATGTCCATCACAAAGTCCTCTTTCTCCACCCCACCCCCTCCCTCAGCTGGATATGGAAAGCTGGGTGTCCTCTGCATTCCAGGTGGATGGGCAGCCACAGAGCATCTTATTAAAAGAGACTTGGTCTTTGTGGCAGAAATACCTGCGCAATTCTACCTGCCCCTCAAACACACCGGCAGTGTGATCTCAAAGACTTAGTGCCACCAGAGGCATCATCTCAGAACATCGCCTTTCTCCACTTGGCCTGCCGCCACCAATGATGACCAATATCCACACCTTTTGAGAAAATGCTTCTTTCATGGGCATTATGGAAATCAATCAATACTATTTCTATACTGCTTTTCAACACATGTTCACAAAGCAGTTTACAGGCAAATAATAATAATAATGACGTTAAATGGCTCCCTGTCCCAAAAGGGCTCATAATCTTAAAAGAAAATGCAGAATTCCACCAGCAACAGCCACTAAAAAAGACACTGAACAGGGCTGAAAAGAGACAATTACTCTCCCCCTGCTAAATATTAGAGGAACACCACTTGAAAAAGTGCCTCTTGCCCAGTTAGCAGGGAAATAAGATGGGAAAACTAATTCAGAACTCAGCAAAGCAGGTAGCTCCCACTATTCCACCATTACATGGCCTGTAGCATGTGACCACCTGCAACAGAAGAAGCTGTAGAATTATAACTCAATAATTAATTTTATAATATTTTGTTAATCACTTTATTGCTGTGAGGCACTCAGAGATGTACTATCAGAGACTATAATCTATACACTAAGGCCTCAGTTCAGCACAGAGTCAAACGTGTTTAAGCTCAGTGATTTCAGTAGCCTTAAGCAAGACTAGCTCTGTAGTGGTCTATGGCCTTTGACAATAATGAGCAAAATGAGCAATAGAAAAATAAAGAGGACAACAGCAGATGTCATGACACCCACACCTCAATAATGAGTGGACCTCATGGGCTGCTTTAATTTTGAACATTTAAAATATGCAATGAACAAATATTGATTACAATTTGAGGATAAAATAAACAATCCTCTTGCCAATTTTTCGTAACTTTGTGACATTTTCAAATGAAAATTAAAAAAAAAAAAGCTTCAGACTGCTTCAGATATTTGGCTGCAGCCCAACTCAGTAGGAATGCACATGTATTGTCAAATCAAGGCACATCAGCTCACTTCTCTTATTTCTTCAGCTGCAAAATATTGCACTGTCAAAAAAAGTACATACCCTTTTGGATTCTAAGTACCAATGCAAACATGATTTATCCATGATCATATAGCTTTGTCAACAAGAGGCATTTCTGCATATTATCTCAGAGTTTGGTCTGTAAAATCTTCACCAGAAGATTTCCTGAAACAAGGATTTCAGCCTGCCTGGAATCTGCACCCTTCTTCAAAGTAAAACTCAAGACCTTTTCTCACATTACAGCATTCAAACATGAACATATCTTCTGTCAGGAAATCACAGGACTCATTACATGAGAAGATCTTTCTCATGGGTGAACATCTGCATGCAGATGCAGTGTGCACATGTTGAAAAGCCATAGCCAATCACAGTTTCCCAACACATGCAGAATCACTGCTGTGTGACAATCTGTATATGAGATTCACTGTGAGCACCGTGCAACATGCCAGCACTCTGTTCCACAGTGACAGCAGAGTGGATGTGGCTTGACAGGCACAGACGGTGGGAAGTTTCAGGTACTTATTGAAGTTTGGCCATTAATTGCTGCCAAAAGTCAAGTACACCTTGATGGGATTTCTGCAGCAGATGCTTCTTTAATGTGGCACACAAAGCAGTAAATGTTCTGAAACCGCAGTTGGGAAAGGTGAGCCTGGAAGACCTTAACCACTCATTCAGCTTTTGTGATTCATCTTCCAAACTGAACCCTGCTCTTTTATTTTGCATGGCATGTGGGCACAAGCCAAGTGAGAGAGAGCGTCTTTGGCTCTCTAAAAACTATCCTCCATGTAAGATCTCTTAAGGAGCCATTCACCCACCACTTCCCATTAACCCTGGCTGAGCAGAATGATAGGAACTCGCTGCAGAAAACTGGGGCAGAGGCCGGATCTCTCCTGTCTCTTTCTCTCAACTCCTTGCTCTCCCCGCCAAAAAATAAAATCTCTGCACAACCATGGAAATTGGTGGGGAGTGTCCTTCTTTGCCTACTTGCCTCCACTGCTCCTCCTCCTCCCACTCCCTGGCTTGGAAAAGGAAGATGGAGAAAGAGAGGAAAAGGAAATACGGAGGGAGCAGAGGGAAGCGCTAAGCTGGAACATTAGAGAGTGGGAGGAGCAGGAGCTGGCACATCATTGGATAAGGGCAGTGATGTCATTCAGGGGGAACCATGGAGATATAATTCACTGGAGGCGGCATCCCTGTTGATTTAATAGGAGCCGAGTGAAGCCACCCGGAGTAGACAAAAATGGCTGACTCAGATCATCGCCGTGAAGGAGGATTGCCGTGAATTAGTATAAAACGTGTGATCGTGTAGAAAATAAAAACGTGTGATCGTGTAGAAACATCATTGGTAACCTTATTATGATTTAATATGCATTTCCAAGGTTAAATTCCTCATAATTATATTACTGAACATACCTGACAATGATTTTAATTACCTGTGCAAAGTAATCCCATTTTTCGTACAGCGATTCGTGCACCTGTATGCAGAACACATAGGCATGCTTAAAGAGGTTAAGATTAACTTTTAAACACGTGAGGGAGATTTTTATTTGAGAATTCGCGGCAACCCTCCCTCACGGCAATGATCTGAGTCAGCCATTTTTGTCTACCCCCGGTGGCTTCAAGATGGTGACGTCATGCCGTCTCTAGTGAATTCTATCTCTATGGGGGGAACGGACCAGAACGGGCGTTCCGGATCCTAACGGGCTCCATAGTTGGTTCCGGTTCCCGACAAGTGCCAATCAAAAGTGAGTTCCTGTTCCTAAATCATTTGAATGACACCACTGGATAAGGGGGGCAGCATTTGGCATGCCACCTCAATTGTCAGGAGATCTTGGGCTGCACCTGGTTATTTGTTCTCTCCCAGGAATCTTGGGGACTATAGTTCGGATGGGTGTGGGGTTAGAGATCACTAAGAAACTCTCACCAAACTACATAATCCTTCAAGGAGACCATGGCTGTTATATTAGCATAACATAAATATAAAGCTGGACTCTAGTTCTGCTGATAGTTTGGTAGTTCTTTACTCCCTGCCCCCACCCCCACCCCCACACAAAAGAAAGGTCTCTGTGCTTTCAGACTAGAAAGTGCTCCAGATGTGTTCCCTGCAATGTGACAGTCTGTGTAATACAGCTATTGATTTACCATTAAGAACTAACTGCAGCTGTTTATTACTCAGAACTGATGGTTTGCGTTACTGTCTTTTAAAATCCGACCCCATAGATCATGAGCTGAACCTTTTTGGCGATGCAAAACTGACTGTTCTGGAAAGCACAGGGGCAGATATTCAGATCTTTGGGAAAAAAAACCAGATTTTAACAACCAGGATTAGTTAACAAGTCTAAGCCTGAAGGCCTCTGCCACTACTTATAGAGAGGAAGGGCCTTTTTACAGGTAGAAAGGTTGCCAAATCACATACCTTTCACATAGCTGTCATCGATCAGTGGAAAAGCGGCTCCTGCCTCCTCACTCAGTCACACCAGAGAGGGAGGGGGGATATGACTGTGCAATTGCCCAAAATAAAAATGCTGGTTTCTGGAAATTATGGGGGGCAGGAATGGCTTCAAAGATTATGAAGTAGAGATGTGGGAAGTATCTGATGTTAGGTATAAAGTAGCAGTTGGTTCACACAAACATTTTGCACAACAGCTCTTAAGTCCAAGCATGTTTGGTGTCTCTTGCCTCAGCGGGTGTGTGATCAGCTGAGATTGGCTAGATCCCCAGCTGCTGTAGATGTAAAATTATTCTTCCGCATGGAGCAAAGATGAGCCCATTTGCACTAACTGAGGAAGACCTGACTCAAAATTCCACCTTATCCAGGGGTGAGCTCACCTCCCAGCTCTACGAGATGATTTCTTCCTGGCTACAGGCAGACAATATTATCGGCACCTGAAGGTCATGTTTAAAACAGTCGGGTCAATTGTTCGCCCTCTGAATGAAGGAGGGTTAATAATCAGCCATGAAACAGGGCATCTTTGAAAGCCTGGGAAGGACAGCTGTGTTCCTGAAGCCGAGGAGGAGCTGAGAGAGCCGCTGCCCCAAACGGTGTATAGAACAATAGCGCACAGACTGCAGGAGAAAGTTGATTATTTGATAACATCTGGAAGACATTTATAAATTATATTTGCAGTCAAGCTGAGGTGCAGGAGTAGTATAGCGGTTAGTCTGATTTTTATAAGAGGGTCCCCTTATGCAGACCATAAAATAAGGGAGGCGCCTTCAACAGGGGACAGGATACAAGTTTCCTTTTATTATTAACTGTCAGATGGTTGCATCCATGGGGTCCCTTAGTCAACAATGGAAAGTTCTTAGGGCCAAATTAAACACTATGATGGAAATCTCTGGCTATGTAATGCCTTTGTCAATACCACCAGCCTTGGGAGAATCTGGACCAGGACCACTTTGCAGTGGAAGGGAGGGCATCACCCTTTCCCTGCATGCCTGTCTGTCTAGTACTGTACTCATATTTGACATTTTTAGCTGTGCTCCAAAAAATAATCATTTGTGCAACTGGTTACTGCAAATTCTTCAGCCGTCCTTGGGCTCTGCCCCAGAAAAACAAGGCCGCTGCTCTCTTCTTTCATAGCAGAAAGTGCCACGCAGAACCAATTAACAACAACTGCATAGGTGTGCCCCAAGAATTCTTTGAAGCCACAATTCACCTCATCCTGATCTAGGGAAATTTCTCAGGACAGAAACAAAGGGAACCTTTCTCTGTCCTAACAGTACAGCCTGTCCCAAGGCACACATGCGGATCCAAGTACATAACAAATGAAATCCAGATTCATCCTCAAAACAGACACTGTAGCATTAGGAAAGCCCCAACAGCCTCTGGCTAAGGCAGAAAGGACAATCTGTGCATTCAACAACGTGGAGCTCATTTTGAACTTTGAAGAACCAGTAGGATTGTTGCAAATGTGCAGCTTCTCGATCTGTAACATTAACCTCTTTTGTTCAGAGAATCATGGTGCACTTCACTGTTTTTGCACAGAACACACTGATATAGCACCGCTATTGTCACTACTGGGAAAAAAAAGGGCAGCCAGTCCGGGAAACTCAAAACAGGCTGTTGAAACTACTCCAACTGTTAACATGATTCTTCTGCAATTTTTAAATATGGATATTTTGAAATGCCAATGTCTTTGGCAACTTAGTCCTTTGATTACTAATTTCAGTTTCAAAACATTTTCTGAAATGCAAATTTCACAGTTTTCAGGTCCATAGACTCATGAAGAATGTGAAAAGTGACAAAATGTGAACATAAATAGCAAGTGCATAAAAAATAAAATCATTGTCTCTTGAAGACATTTTTCAGTGGAATTTTGATTGCCTTTCAAAAGGAGGGAATTCATTCTCTTAGCTCCGCAACAGTGAATAAATGTTGTTACTGTATCTTTGCTTTATAATTTGGAGCAGAGACCTCAAAAAGCCTTTCTCAAGGTCTGCCAGGGAGTCTGTGGCAGAGAAAGAAACTGGGTGTTTTTAAAGTTGCTTTCACAAGTTTTTCTGTGTCTATTGCTCTATTGGCCTTTTCATTCCCGCCAGCAGAGGGCAATGGTGTGTCTCTCTGGTACACACACATTTGCCCATTTATTGTGGTGTCAAGAAAGCAGGCGTTCACATCAGATGAAAACATTATTAAAAGAACCTCACAAAATAGCTGGCTGCAGGTATAAATACCACACAGCAGGACAGCTCTTGCCCTCAGTTAGGACCCATCCAAAAGTCCATTTTGAGCCTCTGTGGTTGCAATAAAGCAATTAAGGGCAGGATTGGATCAGCTGCCTTGAACAAGCAAGATACGGTCCTGGTTAATTACAAAACCTATCCAAACCTCAGAAGCAGCTGAATACACACACACTCCTCCTTGTCCTTCCTCTCCCAAAGAGTCCAGTCTGCACTGAATCCCAATACCACAATTCTTTATAGGATAGGCACAATCCAGAAATTCTCTACTACTGAGGCTCTTGAACACTGTCTTCATTCAAAAAAGACCCAAAATCTAAGTGCCCACCATCAAGGAATTATAAGGAATAATAATTTTAAACTCAAAAAGAAACAAGAAATGGAAGATCACAGTAAAAAAAAACCTTACTGAATAAACATAGCTGGATTCTGCTGGGAGTTCTCTTAGGGAACAATCCTAACCTGGAGTTGGGCTGGCACAGTTAGGCCAGCAAAGTTTAGCCGGCACAAGGGCCGCTGTAAAGCACGTTTGGACCACTCTGGGAGACAGAGAAGATGGCGCATGTCTATGTGCTGGCCTCTCTGACTCCAAGAGTGGTCCAAACATACTTTACACTCAGTGTCCCTTGTGCCGGCCAAACTTTGCTGGCCTAACTGTGCCGGCCAAACTCCACATTAGGATTGCACTCTCAAGGAAAGAGTTCTGTCCTAAGCTATGGCAATCTCATCTGATTGCAGAAAGAGTCTGATTCTATCAGTACATACGCAAGGGTGTTTAATATCTTATTTTCCAAATTTTATACCACCCTCAGGGTGGTGTACATAGCCCCTTCCCTCCTTTTGCCCTCACAACAACCCTGTGAGGTAGGCTAGGCTGAGAGTGACTGGCCCAAGGTCACCCAGGAAGCTTCATGGATGAGCCTGGATTTGAACCTGGAACTTCCAGGTCTAAGACAACTCCAGAACCACTTACTACACCATCCTGGCTCTCTGTTCTGGAGGAAGATGCTCAAACTGGTCCATGTTTACTGAGTTACTGATTTAGCGATACTCCCAAGATCTGCCCTGCCCAGCAAGAAAGACACGGATAGAGAGGAGCAAAGCAATCTGAACAGGCTCACTCATGCTGAAGTAGGAGGCAAGCCCAATTCTCCTCTTGCTCAATCTACAAGGAGAGCAAGCAAATAGGGACAGCCAGTGGCACTAGGGGGGAGAATGCTAAGTTTTACAGGCGCCTGAGCCCTTGTGTAAAGCGGTCCCTTTCCCTCACCTCTGGAGCCATTTGTGGCTTGGAGAGCTGACTCGGACACTTTGCTCTCTGAGCCACAAATGGCTCTGGAGGTGGAGGGACTGCATTACACAGGAGCTCAGGCTCCTGCAAAACATAGTGTTTTGGACCCCCTCTAGGAACGCCACTGGGGACAGCAGCTGGGGAGGGGTGGATCAGGAAAAGTGGCTGATGGGCACTGGACATGGGCCACCACCCCAACCAACCTGCCAATTGAAAGGGGCACTTCGGCCTGCCTCATGGGTGGGCTGCCCTGCCACGAGTCACAAGTGTACGGGCGTATTCCAACTTGTTTCAGAAATGTTAAAATTGCTGCAACACAACTGCAACAAATTGACTCTTGGGAAACATCCAGCTTCTGTGCAACTAGCGTGGTGTAACAGGGGCCTAAATCATATCAAACACCACCAGAGCCAAGGTGTACAGGAATAAGCCAAGTATATTCCTATATATATTAGATCTTTCTGCAGCAATAAAACTTACCTTTCGCTGGGGCCGGGGCCAGCATGGAGTGTGAAGATAATCATGTTTGTGTTGGGATGTGACCTGCGTCTGGGGTAGTGTTTAAATCCATCCTTGGGCAGGGGGTAGTTTGCCAATAATCCATCTTCTCAGAGCAATCCCATTGACAAATGTTAACTGAAGATATAAGGAGCACCATCAATTATTTAGAGAGTGAAAACTGCCTCCGGTAGGCCATTCAGCTGCGAACAAACACTCCTCTGGCTCAAGCAATTGGCAAGATTTCAGACCACATCTGAGCTCTGCCCCAGGAGGCCAGAGAACTTTCCTCAATCTGATCAGAATTTCTAGAGGGTTTCAGCATCTGCAAATGAAGGTAATTGAGGGGCCAACCCTATCCAACTTTTCAGCACCAATGCAGCTGTGCCAACAGGGTGTCCATCCTGCAGTGGGCAGGCATGGAGGCATCCTCAAGGTAAGAGAACATTTGTTCCCTCACTTTGAGGCTGCACTGCGGCTGCATCGGTGCTGTTACGTTGGATAGGGTTGGGCTCTGAGACACTTTAACTGCGTTCCCCAATCACCGGCCAATGGATCATATCAAGCCCACCAATCAACTGGCCTCTTCCTGTTCATTCCTCCATCTTTCTGTACTACTTCATGTGACCAGTGGTGTCTCAGACCTGGAGCTTAGGTTTCATTACAGCTGCAATCCTAGGCACACTTTCCTAAGCCTCACTGAAGACAGAGGAACTTACTTCTGAGTAGACAGGCATAAGATTGTGCTGTACGACACATTAGGAAACACTACAGTAGTTGTTTGTGCCCCAAGGTGAGCAGGGCAGGTTACAGCTTGTGCATAGTAGGTCAAGGAGTGAAGCTGGCCCAGATTTCATCTATTTATCGTTTCTAGTATTTGATGTTCCTAATTCTGTATGCCAGCAAATTTTAATTCTAAAGAAAGAAGACACAGGCCATGCCTTGGTATCCACTTATTCGGTATCTGATTTGACTCACTGGTTTGACTCACCACTAATATTGGGGTCCACTTTAAATACCTTGTAACAAGTAAAAAAAAAAGGGGGCCAAAATCCCATTTCCTACATTCCATTATTCACCCCATCTAGTGGCTGAATGTGATATAGCGTCTATGCATATCGATGTAGGAGAAAAAAACCTGGAAATGGGTCTTTAAACCTATTTTTTCCATTGGTTTGGGAGTTCCAGAGCAGAACCCCAGTGGATAATGAGGCATAAATTGACTGACTGAATAAATAATATTAGCATAAGCAATTAGGATAACATGTTGTCTCTGTCGTCAAAAGCTCCATGGAAAAAGGAGATGCATGACAAATTCCCTCTTCTATAGAACTATGCAAGTTACAGGGCCCGGCCCACAGTTGTATTTTGTTACCCCCTCGATCACGGGTGCCAAAAATAAGGTTCGCAAGCCGGATGCACCCCCCATTATAATTGAGCTCACAAGATTTGCACATTTTCTCTTCTGTTATGTGCAGCTAATGAGTTTCAATGTGATAACAGCATGCTTATTTCTGGTTAATGATGTCACTTCCAGCAGCCCATTATATGAAACAGGTATGGCACCCCTCCCCTAGATCAAAAAGAGGCAAGTGGGTTTACTGCAGATCATGGTTTGAATAAGTTCCTTCAACCCCAGGAATCTCTCATTACAATTTTTGAAGAGAGAATGGCTTAGAAAGATAGTTCAGTGGTAGAGCATGTGCTCTCCATGCAGAAGGTCCCAGGTTCAATCCTTGGCATTTCCAAGATGGATAGAGTAAAATTCCTGAAACCCTGGAGTACTACTGCTGGTCAAGGTTGACAATTCTGAGATAGACAGACCAATTATCTGACTCTGTTTAGTGCTACAGCCCCCTCCCAGCCGCCGCCAATCCCATCACTGCAGTTTTGCCCCATTTTGCCTCATCTGCCATAGCGTGCTGCCTATTAAAAAAAAAAAAACAAAAAAAAACAGGGCCACATTTTGCATTTGTTGTAATGTGCATTTTGCCCTTGGTCTGGAATACATTGCTTCTGAATGTTTTCAAAATGTGGTATCAAAAGCAGAAGAAAGCCATTTTTAAATCCACTCCAGGCAAGGTTATGTTTTTATTCTGTCTTCAGCTGGCACAAGTGCAAACGGCCAATTTAAGAAACACTTGTGATTCTTGTGAAAACTGACTTAGTACTCACTAAATATTTGCATGGTGGGGAGCGCTATACTAGCACCAAGGTGTTTTGTGTGTAATTAAGTCATTCTTCATCCAAGCCAGTATTTGGAATGTCCCAGGCTAGTCATAGGTCAACAGTCCATTCCATGATCCATCTTAGGCCAAAAGGATAAGGAAAAGGACAGTAGTCTATCTATGCAGAGGCGGATCTACAGGGAGGGCAAAGCTCTAAGTGTTGCAAGAAGCCAGTATTTGGAATGTCTCAGGCTAGTCATAGGTCAACAGTCCATTCCATGATACATCTTAGGCCAAAAGGATAAGGAAAAGGACAGTAGTCTATGGCCATCTGCAGAGAAAGAACCTCAGCATTAAACCCTGCATTTTGTTAAGATCATTCTGCATACTTACGCTTCTTCTTAAGAGTTCCTGGCACTCTGTGACAAAAGGAGTGACATGTCTCTGTTTTCAGAGGATCACACTGGAACCCTTATTACGCACATTAGTTCTGTTGCTCCCAGATGCAAAGGAGCACAGATGTTTTACTTAAGGTGAGTCACCAGCATGATGCTGTCTGTGTGATTACCTTGTATCAGTAAACAAGCAAGCTTCTAGATAGCAAAGCCTGCATCCTGGGGGGAGCTGCTATAAGGCTAAGTATGGGCATCAAGGCCAATGGAAAAGTATTCCACTATGAGAATGAAAGGCTTGCTGTGAAGCAGGGTTTACTGGGCCTCTGCTTTGGAGCCTCTATTTTTAGTCCCAGACCCGGTTCTGTGTTTTCATGGTGGATATTTGGAATTCCCAGATCTGCCCCATTCAGGCAATGGCCGGACTTGCAAGGTGGCTGCATCTGGTGCCTTCAGACCATGCCCTGAAGGGGTATGATGAGGTCTGTGGCCTAGGCAGATGCATGGTGCACTTCCTTCTCCAGTGAGGAAACCCAGCTAAGGATAAGAGGAGGGTTGGCAAGGCAAAGGACATGACTTCTACACTGGTCTGAGCCCCAGCACTTCTCCTCTTCTTTAGAAATTAACCACTGCAGGGAGGGGAGGGGAGAGAGAGAGAAAGCAAACAAACTGCCTGAGCTGTGTGAGAAATGCAAGCAGACCATTATTTTTCTTTGAGAAGGAAAAAAAAGTCGCCGTATTTTCACTCCATAACTCACAGAGACATAAGCCCATTCAGTGCATTTCGAAGTGGGTTAAAGGTATGTCCCTTAATTATCCTCCCAAAATATTCTTGGTTAATGGCTTTCAAATGTTGGCATCTGTCCTTTCCTTGTGCACTTTGGCTGCTGGCTCTGTCTCAAGCATACAGCAACTCCTCCAGGACTGAGATATTTAAACACCATCTCCTCTCCAATTTCAGCAGCGTGTTGTAAAGAAAACAACTCCTGCTGGCTGCAGCAGGAAATCACTATTTGGCTTTATGAGGCACCTCTTCCTGACAGCCTTCACTGAAAAAGGCTTTGCTAGATTTAGAGGGTCGGCATCCCACAGCCGCTTTCCTCCCCTCACAACTCCTCCTGGAAAGAATTGGGGTGGGCCTGGAATAGGGCACCCTCCAGAATAAGAGACCCACCACTCTATTCCCTTGTTAGGTTTGGCCCTGAATGAAGAAAGAAAAGAATGAAAAAAAAAAGGAGGGCCTGGCTAACTAACTGCAGAACTGGTAACCAGAAACTCAGTTGCGGAGGCACAACACACAGTCCAAATGCAGAATGAACTCTGTGGATGTAAGGAAGTGTCAGTAATCGCAGGTTGGCAGGAGATGGATCCAGAAAAACAATTCTTGCTCCAGTATTCCAAACAAAGGAAAACACACTACTCACTTAACTCAGCCACAGATAATATGAAGCTGGCCCCTTCCCATTACCACAACAAAATAGGTTCATGGCCCTAGGAGTGAGAAAGAAAAGGCATCATATAAAAGGGAGAACTTGTCACTGGGCCAAGATTAATGAACAGACATGTGGACATTGGACTCTGAATCAAATACGGTGTTTGAGCCAATCAAGGGTGGGAGGTGCCATCCCTAAATGAGAATGTGGTGTTTTCCTTATAGTTTGGCACGGATTGTTTGCCTCATCCATATGGTGTCATATCCCACCGCATCCAACACGTAGGGCACGTGCTTCCTTTACAACAGTGGTGACCAAACTGGAGACCACTGCAGCAGAGAAAAGCGCTCCTGGCACAAACAGCACTTTCTGTGCCACCAGGAGTGCTTCCAAAGACCCCAGCTACAGTCCCTAGGGGCCTCTGCAGTTAGCCACATGTCCCAGCATGCCTTGCGCATGGAGTTCCATGCAGAAGCGGCTAGTGGCGAAGATCCCTGGATGCTGCAGTCAGGGTCTTCGGAAGTGTACATGGCAGAACGGGAAGAGCCGTTCACACCAGAGAAAGGATCACACAACAGAGAACAGAGAAGAATCAGGTGGATCCTGGATCCAGCCCGCCAGCCAGAGTTTGGGGACACCAGCTTTACACAATGAATTGTAATTAACAAGCTAATTTCAGGGCGGAACCAAGCCACATTTTTGTGGCCAATGAAGGAAGGGGTCATTCTCCTTTGTACTAGTGCAGGGGTTCCCCAACTCCTTATCTTGGTGATCCACTACATCATCTTCAATGGATCATAAGAACATAAGAAGAGCCCTGCTGGATCAGGCCGAAGGCCCATCTAGTCCAGCTTCCTGTATCTCACAGTGGCCCCACCAGGTGCCCCAGGGAGGCATGAGACCACAAGATGCTTGCATCCTGTTGCCACTCCCTTGCACCTGGTACCAGTAGCCCTCCACCTTTGTAAGGAGGTTGCACAATCCATCATTGCCTATAGCCCACGATGGACCTTTCCTCCAGAAATCCGTCCAATCCCCTCTTAAAGGCATCAAGACCAGACGCCATCACCACCTCCTGTGGCAAAGAGTTCTACAGATTAACTACCCGCTGGGTAAAAAAATACTTCCTTTTATCTGTTTTAACTCTCCCAACCCTCAGTTTTAGCGGATGCCCCCTGGTTCTGGTGTTTTGAGAGAGGGAAAAGAACATCCCTTTATCGACTCTATCCCTTCCATGCATAATTTTGTATGTCTCGGATCCAGGGCTTGCCAAGGCCAGCACACTGCAGCATCCTGGCCTCGGTGGGCCTATAGACCACCAAAAATTGGGTCGCGACCCATAGTTTGGGAAACGCTGTACAACCTCACACATAGGTCCACAAAAGCGACTAGCTCGCAAACATCCTGAACAGCCTACCTGTTCCCAAATACTGATTCTACCATTAGTGGTCTAAAAAACCCCACAAGTAACCCATTTTTTGGTTGCCTGACACAAAACTAATTTCACAGGTGCTGCTGTCTCAAAGCATTTCTGAGTCATCCTCTCTCCCCCACCAGTGGGGGTTGCATGTGTGAAAGGCAGAAATTAAGTTTTAAATGCTGTTACATCATATTTTTAAATTATTAGCTATGTAGTAAGATGGATTTATAAATCGAATGAATTTATAAATTCTTGAGCTATTAGGTCACCTGTGAATAGGTGTTCTTAATCTTAAGTGTGTTCCCCCATCACCATTGTCTATAAAGCTGTATGAAGCTGAAACATCTTTTTAACATTTTAAGCTCTCCTCCCTGTTCAAGAGCATCTCTTTTATTACTATTGACAGACATGATGTAGCTCCTTTACTCAATTTATTATTATATCCTCTTCCATGAACAGGACACCTGTGGCAGAGCCATTTCCATCATTTGTCTGGAAGGACTTCTCTGGTCTCTAGTGAAACTGACAAGGTTGGAAGAAAGCCTTATACCGATTCTTAGTCATGCTTTAAAATTAAAGTACTGTACCACTGCTGTACCAATGCTGGTGTGGCTATGCATACACTTTGAAAAGGAGAAAAAATCAAGGCAGGTGAAGTTACAACCTTGTTAGTTAGACCAGAGAGGAGAGATGACAATGACGGCAGGGCAGGTATAGTAATGTGGAAACGGGAGGGGGGGAGGTACACACTGTCAGGACTACCACCAATCACATAATGATGGGACTGCATCTAATACTAGTTGCAGGTAGTTGGGCTGCCATCTGGTGTAGTATGTGATTATTTGTTAAATTTTAAAAAAACTTCCAATTTTCTTCGAAGTAATTGAAAGGAAAAAAGGAAGGCAAATAGGGATAGCCATAGAAAACATAACAATTAAAAAGACTGCAATAATAAGGTGCAATCAGCAGAAACAAGAGCCAACAGATTCTCCCCCCCCCCCACACACACACACAAAATTTGCTGAGAAAAAAAAAGTTTTGACACAGTGTCACAGACAGGTGGGCTTCCCCGGCGAAGGCATGCCACACGGATAGAACAAAGTCCTGTTCCTTGTATAAACCTGTTGTGCTTCTAATAGGAGAAAACCTGGAGCAAAACCTCCAATCGTGACCAAAATGCACAGCCAGGTTTATGGAGGACACATACCCCAATCCCAAGCCATTTAGGGCTCTCAGTGATTTTTGCCATAGGCAAGTAGCAATTTATGAGACTGACTTAAAATGGTACAATTGGAGGGTATGTAGCAGTCCACCTCCTGTCAGCTTAATCTTTTCCTGGCCTATTATACCGTTCCCTGCAGTGCATTCAAGAGCCAAGAGGAAAGGCATTAAAGTCACCAACTGCTATATTATCCAGTCAAGTCTGGAATTCTAAACTGGCACTTCAATATACATACAGAGGCTGCCTGTTTCACCCATATTCGTGCAGCTGGGTCCAGCTGGGCATCTAATGAAGTTTAACTATCAGGGTTCAGAAGATGGATGGAATTTAATGAAGCCAAGGCAACTGGGATTCTTTCAGCTGGCTTGGAAATAGGAGATCAAACCTAGAGTTTCAACAGTGAAATCCATGAGGCCTGCTGCTAGTGTGTGCCTGGGTGTGCATGCATACACGCACACATGTCTGAATTGATCAGAAGCAACTATATGGGTAGGAAACATCTGCTCGCACGTCACAGTGATGATGCTAGTTTTTATAGGCAGGAAACTGATGCCAGTTTGGTGAGCAAACAAAAAGCAGCTCCAGACTCTGCAAACGTAGGACAGCAATTGTGTAAGAGCTAGAGTTAAGCGGCCACCCAGGTTTGAGGAGAGGAGAAAGTGCGTGAGGAGTATCATTTATTCTCTCAGTTGGGATTTTTCAAATGCCTTTAAACCAAAATGGAGCAAGGCCATTGTCTAATCAAGACTGCAGTTTCACTGGGCTGACTGGGAAATGGAGATGGCAACATCTCCCTCCACTGGTGTCCTCTGCATGTTCAGGCTCCCTAAGCCAGTCACGGGGAATCTCATTTGAGGAAGGTTTGAAAAGTCACACTTGGAGCATTAGTGGGACTCAGATCTTCATCACCTCACTGTCTAGGGCTGGGTTCAGAACATGACAACCTTCTTACATTGAAATAATCTGTGTTGAAATTGACATTTGAATCCCGTGCATAGAGTACCACTTGCAGAAGTGCCACAAAGGTGTGATATCTTGTGTGTAGACAGGGTGGGAAGCCATAGCTACTTCTGGCTTTTTACACATGCAGTTAACTAACTGCATGAAAAACAGTGACACAGAATTAATGACACCATGCATAGATTTTGTGGGATGTGTGTAAAATACTTCTGGAGAGAAATTTCATCCCACCAGACATGATTCTCATTTATACGGAAATTAGTCTATTATTGAACCTAGAATTCACTTCTCTACAGTGACCAGGCTTGCTTGGCCTCGGGCAGGGCTGTATTAGCCATAAGGCTGACTAGACTAATGTCTAGGCGCCCTGCAGGATTAGAGCCCCTATACTGAGCAATGTTCTTGCTAACTTGCCCCAATGTTGGGGCGTAAGGCCTGAGCTGGGCCCTGTCATTCATGAAAGATGGCTGCAAGCAGAGAGCACCTCGGTTGCAGAGACCTGAGCTGCAGTGATGTGGAACTCCTGTGAGGACCTGGCCAAGCCTGCAGCACCGGGGGCAGTTGGCAAGTCAGAGCTGAGCAGTGCCTTTGAGCTGGATACCCAGCCCTGCTTCTGAAGTGGACATTGCAGGGCTGAGTGCATGCAGGTGCCAGTGCTAAGCAGCCCCTACACACTTAGCCGCCCGCCCCAGAGGTGGAGGCAGGCCTGGCCCAGCCTGCAGCACTGCAGGGAAGAGCAGAGGGACAGTAACAAGGGCTAGGGCCGTGCCCTCCTTTTTCTTTTGGGAGGCAGACCAGGGTAGTATGGCCAGGTTAGTTCCAGAGGGGCCCCAAAAGTGCTGGAGGGGCACCGATATACCTGAAAGCCATGGCCTTGGGACCAGCAGCGTCATCCTACCAGAACGGGAAGGTACCCCGTTCCGGTAGTTCCGGGGAGAGCGGGACAGCGCGCGGCAGACTCCGCGTGCTGTTTTTGCCCTCCCACCTGCCCCTGCGCCTGGATCGCTCTGTAAGAGAGCAATTCCAGGCGCAGGGAGGCGTTGGCAGGCGCCACAAGGGGGCGGGGAGCTACATCTCACCCGTCCGTAGCGGCGTTCCCGATGCTGGTGCCAGCAGCGTTCCGGTTGCTGGCGCCAGTGAATGACGTCACTGCTTGGGACCAATCGTCCAAGTACAGGGTTTCTAAGAGTCAAGTTTCTCAAGAGTCAAAAACTCAGCAACTCAACTTGCATCAGGTGGGGCTCAGATTTTCAGTGGAGCCCAAAATTATGGAGACTTAGGAGCGAAGCTCTTACTAGGAACATCCGCCCTTTCTTTTGGCTGCCCGAGCGTCAAGGATGCACTTAGCACAGCTGGTTTATGTAAGTGTTACATCGAACTAATGCTATTTGTGGCTGCTAATTCAGCTTTATCACCAGAGCATTTTTGCTGCATACTTTCTATTGTGCAGCAGGTGTAAGTTCTCACACAAGACTGGGAAACCTCCTTGTAAGCTTTGGTATTGCTAGATAGGCCAGGAAAACCAGCACTTTCCACATTTAAATCTTTTCCTGGCCCCTGCACCAGAGTTTGCGCTAAGCAAATTGCGTTTGTTGTCCCCCAATCTGGTAGCAATGCAGAATATACAGAAAGTCAGCCAGTGTTCACTCGAGGCCGTGCTGGAGGATCTAAAGTTCCCAGACAGCCTGCAGCTTGGCACTCAAGGGGCCTGGACGTGGCCAATTTGGCCTTGCTTCTAAGATGCAGGATCCAGAGTGTTTCTGTTCCCACACGGCACTCCACGATAGGAACATAGAGCAGCTCTGGCTCTTCCACTCCCAGCCAGCTAGACCAGGCAACCAAGCCACAGCAAAGGTCCTCTGTCTATAGACTCCTGCTAAATGAAGCACAAGCACAGAGTACATGCAATCCGTTTTTTTTTTAAAAAAAAAACAAGCTTTACTTAGCTGAATATTGACCTGTGCATCAGGTTACTAGTCCCGTTGCAGGTTCATTGCACCTCATTCAGACTTCTGTAAAACTGAAATGCTTTGAAATCTGTAACTTTTTAAAGAGCCGACATGTGATCTCATGTACCGGTCACAGGCACCAGCGGGCACGGCGAAGGCACGCTGGGACCCAGCCAAAGGAACTAGCAGTGCTGAGGGGCTGCACCCAAAAGGTAGTGAGGGCAGCACAGACGATGGAGTGGAGCTGAACCAGTTGGCTCAGTGCAAGAGCCTTCCGGGAGTGTGTGTGTGTGTGTGGGGGGGGTGAGCTGGGGCGCTCACCTACACCAGGTAAGGCAGCACGTAGGCCAACAGCAGGTTGCTTTTTTGCCTGCATAAGGCTTGTGTTCATTCCCATGTACCTCTAGTTGAAAGATCCTTGGATAAACAGGACAATGTCCCACCCAGGGCCAAAACCTATATGCAATTGTGGGTCTCATCACATTCCCCAAGGTATCTCATTATGTTTTTCCATTAGTGCAGTGGCATCTGGTACTGCCCCCAGACAACTGAAGCAGGAGTACAGAGTGGTATGAACTGTGCTCAGTCATTGTAGGACTAATTCACATAACCATTCTAACCAGCGATGGGATTAACAAACGACCTGGGGGAACGCTGGGCAGGACGTACTTGTAATTGGCAGCCCGTGATTGTTCCGCCCCGCCGCCGTCCCTGCCGGCCGCGCAGGGCTGGGCCCGCTGCCCCCGGTTGGCACACTCCACCGCTGCGTGCCCGGGCACTCGGGGGGCCCCCAGGCGAGCAGGCACCCACTCCGAGGCCTGGGCAGCCCACGCGGCGGCGGGGAAGGCGGCGGGTCAGAACTGACGGGCAGCCAATCGTGCGGGAGTTCCGCTTACATCCCGCCCGCGTTTCCCCAGGTCGTTTGTTAATCCCATCGCTGATTCTAACATGCTAAAAGGAACAGAAGTTAATATGTCAGTGGATTTTGGTGCGCTGAAGCAGTTTTGTGTCCCTATGTTTTCTGCTAAATCTGGCCGTATACTGTAGTAATTCTCCCTGGATACCATTTTGGCCTTCTCAGGGCACAATCCTAACCTAGAATTAGGCCGGCACAGTTAGGCCACCAAAGTTTGGCTGGCACAAGGGCCACCATAAAGTGCTTTTGGGCCACTCTTGGAGGTAGGAAGGTTGGCGCATGTCTGTGTGCTGGCTTCCAAGAGTGGTCCAAACATACTTTATGGTGTCCCTTGTGCTGGCCAAACTTTGCTGGCCTAACTGTACCAGCCTAACTCCAGATTAGGATTGCGTTCTGAGTCAGGGAGGATGGTGCAAGTCTGTGTGCTGGCATCTCTGACTCCGAGAGAGGTCCAAACATACTTTACGGTGGCCCTTGTGTTGCAGTTTCACACCACACACTCCAGAACTGGTTGAAACTGGCA